>BQNB010043601.1:0-45414 GCA_026074375.1 Tanacetum coccineum | reverse complement strand
TAAATTGCGTTTAGGCACTCCCGGAACCACAAAAATTTTTCTACGCTTCAACAAATACCCACTTTTATACCCAATACATAAACATTACTTATCAACATCACAAATATCTTCTTATTACTGAATTCTTGGCAAAGGATACAAGAAAATAAGAAAATTTCCATGTTTGGTCAAATATACATCTCTTTCATTAATACCTAGCCCATGCCTTCTCATTAAACCACCATACCTTGTCTCTTTGAGTTAGACCAAGACCAAGACCATCCCTAGGACTTTACCTTGTCTCATTGACTAGGTCTTGCCTATATAAACATGTATCTAGTGATGAGAACTCATACATCATAAGGTCTATTTTAAACCTTTATGCTTTCATTTTATGAGTTTTTATGTATATGATATGCTATATAGTGAAATCACTATTAGGAATACTTTTGAACATGAAAAATATAATTTTTCTTATGATTATGATTTTGTGCACTTTCTCACATGTTATGATGTTGGTAATATCATGAAATAATGGATCTATAATTATGATAACATGTTGGTTAAGTATAAACATGTTTAGTTATAAATTAGGGTTTATAAAGTTACTAAAACAAACTTTTTATAAATCAATACACTTGGATAATAAAAGGGTTTTTATTTCGTGTTTCATACAGTAGGTAGAGCCTAATATAAAAATAATACGCCTCATGACGATTCCAAAATGATAAGAAACTCAAAAAACCGATTTACAACGAAAAAGATACGTTAATTACGAGTTTTACGACGAGAAATACTTTTATAAAACTATTTTTATAAAAACACTATTCATTACAGCAACTTCAGTTTTTAAAACATCAAAAATATGATATAACTTTTAATTACGAGATCGTACTCGAAAGAATCGCTAAAAACGGAACTATAATGAATAAACTACGACATTTTCGATAATTAAAGTTTATAAAAGTAATTTTATAAACTATGAACAGTAAAAGTACTATTCATCAGCGGACCCAACTTTGTAAAATATAATAAATCTTTTAATAACGGAGACGTACTCGAAGGAATCACTAAAATCGGGATTAAAACGAATAAGTTATTACGATTACGAGTTTACGCTAATTAAAACCTAAAACGACTAAACTAGCTGTCGTGAACAGTAAAACACTATTCATCGCAGAATATCAAAAACTTGAAAATGTAATATTTTGATCACTCGTCTTACTACGAAGACGTGGGCATAAGAAACGTCAAAATCGGGCTTAAAACGCAAAAGTTATGCTAGTTTTACTAAAACGGTAATTATAAACGTTTTAACTTATTAAACACAATTTTACCAAAACCATTAGTTGGTGATTGAGCTATATAGAATATTATGTGGTTATCAAAGTACTATATTACTAGGGAGTTTCATAATGAGGCCTCTTCGGATGGCGTATCGACGAGTTGTTGGATTTACGATTTAAAGTGTCCTAACTCCTCGAACGTCATGTCATGACCTCTTAAATTATGATAGCCCGAACGATAGTACGATGTAACAACTATAAGATTATATTCAAGTACTCGGTACTTATACGACCTATATTGGATTAGGTTGCCTTCGGATTCCTTCGTGACGCATTTTCTATTTTGAATACTTGTTGATTTCCATTCACTCAAGGTGAGTTTCATAGCCCCTATTTTACTTGTTTTAAACTGTTTTGGGGGAGAATACATGCTCGTTTACAAACTTGTATATTTTACTACAATACAATTACCTTTCAATACTTTGTGAGTTCATAGTCTCGCATTTCAATCTTTTCAATGTTTTATAAACCCGCGAGGGGAATACATGCTCGTTTTACAAAGTGAACTTATTGATTTCTACTACGTAAGCGTTACATGATTATTTTTACTAAAGCTTGATTTGTTTACTACATGATTTGAGATCGTGAATACTTATATTTGAAACCGTGAATTTTAGACATGATTGTTTTACTATCGGACACAAGTGTTTTTCAAAGTGTATGCTATCCAGATTACTGCCTGATTATTAATGCCTAAGTTACCTTATTGCCGTGAAGTCCCTATTATCATGAACCGTTAATTGCTATTATAGTGAGCGCTGGTGTTATGGATAGATCTATCGGGACTAACAACCCCCACCCTTCCTTGGGTCACTAGTTTGATCGGGTGCATTTAACATTGAGAGATGTTAGGGTGTTGGCAAGCATCCTATATTCTGATTGGGGCAAAAATCTAGTTAAGGCTTCGGTGTCATGAGCTTAGTGCAATAATATATACTTAGACTTGATGAATGTGTTTCTCTTGTCTACATTACTTGTTTTGGACTTCGGAATATGTACTTAGTCCACCATTACTTCGATCTTGTGGTCCACTTTTAAATACTTCTTGATTTACTGAATCACTACTTGGATTTCGGATGGATTTCGGAAATAACACTTTTAAATGTTGTAACGCTACTTTTCTTCTGAAATATTTCTTAAATTATTTCAATACTGCTTTTTACTTAAACCTATGAATTCACCAACATTATTGTTGACGTTTTAGCATGTATTTTCAGGTTACTATTTTGCTAGTGGAGCATTGGGAGCATTCGAGTCGCGCGGATATATATATATATTTTTTTGAAGGCTTAAAAAAAAACTTGAGTACCATTTGACAAATGTTTTTCTATTGCATTATAAATGGGATCCTTTGTAAACTCTGATTTTAATATATCAAATGTGAAATTTACCTTTAAACGTCTCTTTTGAGGTCGTTTTCCGTGACTTGTGTAGCACCCCAATGTTACCATTCCGCTGCGTTGTCCTGATTTTTGGGGGTGTTACAATTTTTGCCTCAACAGATCATAATGCGTGTAACAAATTTTCAAACGAGATGAGCTCCAAATTTCAGATGTCGATGATGGAGATTGATTTTTCTCAAAATGTTGAAGATGACAATTCCTTAACATTTGTCATTCGAACTTTTCTCCTGTTTCTCACCTACCCTGTGAATTCTTCTTTACTTCTCTCCACCGGGAGTGAAGACACTATTTATGATCCCGGTATCTCCACTTAGAGTCGGTGGCATGATCTATTGGGATTGAAACTTTCATTGTGCTTTAATTTTTATCCAAACATTAATGAAAGCCCGATTGAGATTTTATTTTCCATTTGCTTCCCCATGGACAACTTAATTCGGGGTCGAGTCAAGCTCATGACTCGGTTAACAAAAACAAGCATTTATATCTTCTTATCTATTTTCTAACAATTAATGTGAGAGGGCCCGCCTTTTTCCTTTCTCTTGGTTTGTGTTTTGTGATTTTATGTCCAGGATACCTAGATTTTGAAGACTCTCGTGCTCATGGTTTTGTCCATTCACATAGTCGAGCTTCATATCCTCAGCTTTATTTAAGGAATCCGATATCCTAATCTTACCGACTAACGTTTATATTTAGCATACTTAATGAACAGCTTTTGATTTACATAGAGACCCTTTTTATATCAAGATTATGCATTGAAATTAGTATGGGGGTATCAATCTCACATTGAGGAACAATTGTGTAGTTTTTGTTGGGGGGAGGGGAATCTATCGATTTGATTATACCTACAACCGTTGTTCTCACGTAACCCGTTTTTCCACCAAAAATATATGATTTGTGTGAAAATAGCAAAAAATTTAAAATTTTGTTCATGAAAAAGTAAAAAATAATGGAATAAAGTGATGAAATAAATGTTTTGACACAAATAAAGGTGAGAACGAGAAATTAATTTTGATCCGACCGGTTTTATACCTTAACTTTTTCCTTAACATATTTAAGTCGAGTTTGTTGCTAGGCTTATCCATTATGCTGAGCTCGATTTATTAGAATAAAGATTGTTGCCAGTCTATGTGACTTGTTAAAGTGTCGATCTTAAATTCGCTAGGCTAATAGCATTGCGGAGTTTCTTTCTTAGGATTTAATTTGCGGAACGAGAAATGATAGTGTTGATTACTAAAGTTTATAAGTCATGATTATGAATCGTAGAATAGTCTGGTTTTTTTGAAGCTTATAAGTATCTAATTGTGGCTTTTTTCTCCATTAGCTTGTTCCTCACTTATATGATAATTGTTTTAATAAATATGGTTGTCCGGTTCAATTTAATTTTTAGTAACTTCACTTTGATTTGGAAGTCGATGATTCGAATTTTGGCTTATTATATGCATCACATGTTTATTGCTTTACTTATACCTTAAAGAGCCTTAGGGTATATGGTATGAGTAGAGTTAATCATTTTATTACTTTTTGCCTTAAAGAGCCTTAGGGTATATGGCAAAAGTAATACTAATCATGAAATTATTTGTACCTTAAAGAGCCTTAGGGTATATGGTACTTAGTAAAATTTGAGTTGATTGGGAGAAACGGTTGCTTAATTAACTGTTACACCTTAAAGAGCCTAAGGGTATATGGTGTTAATAATATTACTTGATTTATGTCTTAAAGAGCCTTAGGGTATATGACATGAATTAAGGCAAAAGCAACAAAAGCCAAAATTTCGTTCATCTTCATCGGTTTTCAAGGATAAGGGTGGAAGCTAAACTTTATTTTTAACCGTCCCACTTTATTTTTGGAATTAATAAGTATCGAAATAAAAGTCTTAAAGAGCCTTCGGGTATATGACTTAAAGTACATCTTTTGCTTTTGATACAAAATTAGGATATTAGGGAGGAAAAGTAGTACACAATTAGTATATATGGAGTAGTGTTTGTATCATGACTTGTATTTGACAATGATCTTGTTTTTAAGCTTAGTATGGAAAAGTGAAAGTTAGGGACGATGAATTTATTTTGCTTGTTCCATGATCCTAAGTATTATTATAAAAAAAATGATGATGAAAAAAATAATGTTATGAAGTGATTGAGTATGGAAAGTAATGAAAAAGTATAAAAAAATATAAAAATATTGAAAATGGAAAAACGGGGCGTTTCTTAACTATTGATTCCTTAGTCCCTTTAGATGAGCACTTTGCTACTTTTTAAGGTGATTAGTTTGGGGGAATTGGAATTTTTAGTTTAACGCGTATTTATTACTTTAGTATGGGGGAATTTGGTATTCACTATTTTATACATACTTTTTACCTTGTAAAACGAACCCAAAAGACCAAAAACATAATTAAAATGGCAAATATATGTTGTTTTTGTGTTTGTGTATGTGCAGGTACGGACATTAAAGGAAAGGACAAAAATAATGACAAAACCGGACAAAACCGAGCACGGGAATGGAATGAGCGCGAGAAAACAAGTCCAACGGTGCTTTCGAATTTTATTGGGCCAGCCCGTAACCCGCTTAACGGGCCGGGCCAGCCCATGTTATTTATAAGCCAAGTTTTATCAATAAGCCCAATTCCATGCACCAAGTTCAGTCTAATTTGCTAAAACTGAAATGAAAATTGAAATGATAAGCTACAAATCACGTGCTACCAAATAAATAGAAAATTCTCACGTGACTTCTCCACATACTAATTTTCTTGGCCTGATCAAACAAACAAATCGTGGTGGGGCATGGATTGATTTTAATTCAGTATAACAATATTTCAGTTGA
The DNA here is from genome assembly GCA_026074375.1 of Tanacetum coccineum. Classification (NCBI taxonomy): domain Eukaryota; kingdom Viridiplantae; phylum Streptophyta; class Magnoliopsida; order Asterales; family Asteraceae; genus Tanacetum; species Tanacetum coccineum. Next base: position 39,869 of record BQNB010043601.1, on the reverse strand, counting down.
AATAGATGGTGCGTTGGAATGAGAAGATGGAATCACACGTGTTGCATAACCAAAGGACGGATCATGATCCGAGCCCCCTTTTTCCTTGTTCCTGATTGGTCAGAGTGTAAAAATGAGGATGGGGAAGAAAAATTTACAACATCAGCCCCTCTCACCCTTATAAATGTAACTCGCCTCCCTCATATTTGGGAGAGTTTTATTTTTATTTTTTCTTAGTTTAGAGTTTTAGTTTTTAGCTTATTTCGAAATTGTAATAGCTTATTTTACATTTTATGCTTATTGTACCTTTCTTATTTCAAGTACTTAACATGTTGATGTAATAAAAATGGTTTAAAGCTTTTTGATGATCTCGTGTTGCTTTTTGTTTAATAAATCAATCGTTTCTCCTTGTTTTCGTTTAGCTCAATCAATAAGCTGTACTTTTGTGCTTATTTTCGTGGCTTATCATTCTTAAAAGTTCTAAAAGGATTAGAAAATGACTCCTATAAGCTATCAAAGCTTATTAGATTTATTTTCATTTGATCTTAAAGCACTTTTTAAATAATAAGCCACAATAAGCTCGAAAATAGCTTAATGTTGTGCTTATTTCAATTTTGTTTGATTAGAAGTTCTTATTTTCTGATAAGATAAGTTTCTGAAAAGCTTATTCGGTTTCACTTGAGCTTAAGTTTTTAGTTCGAAATTTTGTTCGCTTATAGCTTATTTGAATTGTCATTTTGTTTGTTACATGCTCATAGCTTATTCTGGGTTTTTGTTACTAATTTTTGTCACTTATTGATGTTGTTAAATGCTTATTTCGATCATGTTTAGGTTTATTTACTTATCTTAATTGTAGATCTTGTTTTTAGCTTATTTTTCTTTGGCTTAATGTTTTGTTTATTATTGATATTGTTCTAGAGCTTATTAGGATTTTTAGAGTGTTTATTTCACGATGACTTATTGTTTAATCTCGATTGTTTACGCCTAGTAACGACTTCAAGGCTTCGTTTTTCTTGCTTCTTGGCTTCTATTCTGAGCTTAGGGACTTCTCTTGACCTTCTTTGGTCTAAGTTAGAACTCCATTGACGAGTATATAAGTTTTTGAGGTGTGATTTGAATGGAAAGGGGTATTCGGCTATTTATAGGGCTCATGGAGCCTTAGTGCCCAAGTTTTACACCTTTGAGGCCAAGGACACTTGGAGAAGGGATCAAGATCTATAGATAGATGACTAAGGATGGCTATAGATGAGTATTGTAAGCTTGAAGTGTACATTTACAAGGTGTGGGGTGTTGGAGGGTTTTTGGCCACAAGAAGGACAAGTAGGTAACAATGAGCTTACAAGGTGATGATGGAGGTGCTTCTAAGGTAATGGAGTGATGGTGATGTGGTGGTGAGGTCCTGGTGATGAAGGTGGTGGTGAGTCATGGAGGAGCTTGAGGTATTTATTTAGTTTATACATGGTCGTTTTTAGACGGCCAACATCAGTCTCAGTAAAATGGTTTCCATTTACAAACTGTAACTCCGACGAAGCTCAAACTAGTGAGCATGGTTAGATATTTAAGTTCTCTACAACTTTTAGTTTTACATATTTAGGGGTTACTATACAAAAATCTAGAGATAATAACCGTTTACTACAGGTGTGCAGAATCTGCGCACCTTTGCCATTTCGGCTATAACTAATTCATCCGACTTCGAATCGGGTTGAGTCAACAGGCAAAATGATCACAAGACATAGGGATAAAACCTAGTATCTTCACTTAATACCCAAAGCCTATTGATTTTTCCCAGATCCTATGTTTTATCAACGGATCAGATTTATGAAAACTATGAACTAGTTTAAGGGTGTAACGGGTTTGCTAGGGTTTTCGGGTTTAGAATTAAAGTTTTAGGGTTAGTGTAGGAGCTGAGATTAGAGAGGAAAAGTTTTTAAATGTTGTTTATTAAGTGCTCGTAATTAGTGCTAAAGAGGTGGTATGAAATCCTTAAGATTTTGGAGGGAAATAAGCTAGTTTGAATTTTATGCTTTATTGGCTTGTACATTGAGCTAAAAAGAGTTGTACATTGTTTTGGAGGGAAAATTTATTCAAATGTGGTGCATTTTATTCTTGTACACATGCTTGAAGGCTTTCACATTTATTTTATATGTACACATTACATATAATTAGGATTTTGATGTAAACGTTAACGTTTAATGCTTGTTTTGAGATAACGCTTTGAAAAGTACGTTAAATGGATAATGTACTTGGTAAAATGATATTAAGATATTGACTTGACATATTAGGATGTTTACATGAGGTAAACATAGATATAGATAGCATTGATAGAGGTTGCGTGAGCTCATTTACTTTAGAGATGCAAGTTACGTTGCAAACTGAGATAAAACAAAAAAATTCCATGTATAAAGGTGGTGTATATAAATAGATGGATAATACAATGCATCTAATTTAATAGATGTATAATTACATTGATGAAAATTGCGGGTTGTTATAATATTTAAGTTGAAAAGCTATATCCAATGTTATAACTAATAATATCCTGTAATCTATCATCAATGTGGGAATAAAATACTTGCTTGGAGCAATGTATCCGTACGTTCTAGCTACGATCGACATGGCATATTAGACAGTTATCATATAGTCATTCTTGGGCTATGATAGACCATTCAAACCTGAATGCAGGTTCCCTACACTTCCTATTTCTTTCTTTATGATATCCGACGATCAAAAAAAATTCTTTCATAAAAGTGATATATGTAGCAACATGAAACAAACACAACTATACACATTTTAGTCGGATCCAAATACATTATGTTACTTCAGTTGCATACTGGCATGGTCTAATCCAAACACACCTTATTCTTAATTTCTATAATAGCCTAATCCAAACACAGTTTATCGTGATTTTTGAAGTGGCCTGATCCTAACACATCTGAAGTCCACAACAAAAATTAATTTAGGAACTGTCTAACAGAACCAATGTACACGTTTATAAATCTTAAGGAGTTGGCTTACAAAGATCTACTGATGTGAAATTGTAGCTTGCGATTCTATGCAAATTGAAAAAAAATGGCTTACTTTTTTTTGTAGTTAGTTCTATGATAACAGCACCCTTAATCATATATGATGATCAAGAATATTCCAGGGACCTTTGCAACATTGTGAAAATCCTACATTAGAGGAATAATATAAAGATAGTTAGCGTGGAACACTCACACAACCACCTAAAAAGAAAAAAATATACGAGCAACTAATGAACCTCAATCCATTAATTATAGATTTGAGGCTAAGCTAAAATTCTCGGTTTTTAAGGAGTAACTACACAACTTTACATGACATACATACCTTTTCGTCCTGAAGAGCACACCTTTCCACCTATGAAGTTTTCTATATATTCAATCCCACGAACTCGTCTACACATAGAAAAAGGATGCACCCAAACACATGTGGCATTGGGGTTTGTGGACCTAAATCAATGCATTCAAAGACGCTAGTGAGGTTCAAAAGCTCAAGTGGTGTAGAGTATGCATATAAAACATGAAAAGCTAATAACCTCATTTTGTTATGGCTTATGGGCTTATCAACTTCGGCTACGAACATAGTGTTGGTAGAAATATTACGATATTTAATCTATACATTCTTTTTATGTTTTGGTGATGACAAATATGTAACTTATAACACATAACGCAAAGTGCTCAAGTTACTTGTAATCACAAATCATCAATGCATTCATACGTCAACATCTCTCGACGTCTCAAGTCTGCTTCAACAACAAATATAAGCTTGCACCCGGCGTAAATCACTAAAGGTATAAACAAACAAACTTTAAATTTGTTGGATGATCAAAGAAATATTTTTTGTACTAAACTTTACTTTTTTATAAATGTAACAAAAGGTTTTTACAAAAATAATTAGACAAAGTATTTTTGTAAATATAAAAAATATTTTAGTTCAAAATAAATATTTGAATTTAAATTTTCACCCTAAAACGGAAAAATCTGCTTTAGATAAACCTTCCCCGGAAAAGGAGAAAATAGGAGCGTTAGAAAAATGGGCGGCCCCCATATCTCTTGGGCGGCCCACTTATTGATAAGGGGGCCGGCGAGAGAGATAAGGGGGCCGGCATAAAAAATAATTATTTTTTCCCTATAAATAGTAGATTGTTCTAACATATTTTCTTACCTTTTTGCACACAGTTTTTCTCAAATCTAAAACCTTCTTCCAAACCTTTTTCTTTGATCACTTAACTTGTTATAAGTTTGTTTAAATGTGATCCAATCATCCATCCATTCAAGTGCAAGAGAAGAACCCTCGTTATCATCAAGATATGAAGTTATGTAGTTTAGTTAGTGCATTCGTGATATGTGTTACATTCAAAATGTATAGATCGATTCCATGTATTCCAAATTATGTGTAATAATAAGATTGTAGTGATCAGAGAGAGTATAGTTATATCATGGTGATCGTAGAGCGAAGAGTTAGATCGGGGTGATCGTGTTAGTGCTTAGGTGAAGTGATCTTGTGTTAGTGCGGTTAGTATTTTAGTCCTCAAAATACAAAGTGTGTGGTAGATTGGTTCTAGCTAAGATTAGAACTCGACGTCTATCTTAGTGTCGAAAAACATTATAAGCGGCGTAGTGGCTTGTTATGTTAGGCCATAAATATAACGGGTTCGGTTGTACCCGAAGAAGAACTCGACATCTAGCTTAGTGTCAGAAAATAATGTAAGCTACATTGTAAGGTTTTCTCTGCCGAGAAGGGAGCTTGTTGACTAGTGAAGTAACTCTCGAGTTGGATATGGAGTAGGCGAAGAGGAGCTTCGTGACCGAACCATTATAAATCATCGTGTCTGATTTGCACTTTCTTTTACCTTTCGCTTTACATTTTTATTTACCTTATCGCCTTACAATTATATTTGCATTAGATCTATGTGTGTGTTGATTGTGGCTTATATTGTTAGGATGATGATTGTGTCATGGATAGAAGTTAATATTGTGATTGTGTTTATATGGCTATAACATGTTCTAATGAATATAGATGTATTATTCACACTTCTTATATTGCATTAAACTTGATCGATAATTTGATACAAAATGTTTTAAGTTTTTAAATGGAAATGTATTCACCCCCCCCCCCCCCCTTACGATTTCTATAATTGGTATTAGAGCCAGGTTGCTCTAATTTTCAAAACAAATGATTTTAAAAATGAAGCAAGATCCATGTATCAAATTACCCATAAAGGGAGATTAAATATGAAAAGTGTTTTGTTGCTTAAATTGTATTAGTTTTGTTGTTAAATACACTTAGTATACTAGCTTGAGGTAAAAATAATGCTTAAAGTAAGTGTTATATGTTCGGTATCAAGTTCAGTAAGTTGTACACCTTTCCGCTAAATCACCAAATGATTTTGTACAAAAATTGGCAAATCTGAGTGTCAGATGGGCAACCCCCTTACGTATATGGGCGGCCCTCTTAGCCCTCATAAGCAATATTAACTTCATTAGTACTGCTAGGGGATGACACAAAAGCCCTATTCTGAGAACTTGAGCTTGAGTTTGAGCTTGCAGTTTCTTTAACCTCTTGTTCAACAATCTTAAAATTGTTGTAGAGATCATCAAAGCTTATTGTGTCCATATCAGATTTGTTCCTCGAGACCACAACATGAGTATTCCATTCAGAAGGCAAACTTCTTAAGAATTTCAAATTGAGATCTTCTTATGAAATATTTTCACCCAGAATAGCCAGCTGACTTACAATCTTCTGAAGTCTGTTAAAAATAGAGTCAAGAGACTCTGTGCTTGGAGCATTAAAATTCTTATACATTTGCTTCAGAAGAGTCTTCTGAGTCTTCTTTGTGGCTTCATTACAACCAAATCTTGTTTGTATAGCAGCAAACAAGGTCTTAGCATCTTTGTACTGATTAAAAGTCATTAGATGTTCATTAGGAAGTGTCATTAGTAACATACTTCTTGCCTTCATATCATTCTTCTTTTGAACCTTTTCTTCAATAGTTACAGGACCTGGTATTAGTGTAGTTGAGGTACCATCAGCATTTGTTGTTTTAGCTGCAGGTTTGAATGAGTTTCCATTCTCTATGACATCCCATAGAGCATAGTCTTGTACTTGAAAGTATTGCTCAATCCTTAGCCTCCACATATCATATTCACCCTGTTTAAGAGTTGGCAACTTTGCAGTTGTAGGGATTTAAGCAGTTTCTAGATCCATCTCTTCCTTGTGAGTAAAGAGTTCTTCTTGTTAGTTTCTTTTAGATCAAAGTTTCAGAACACATGCTCTGATACCACTAGTTAATCCCAACTTAAGATCGATTTCTTAGCTTGTAAAGGTTAAGTTACTCTGGATAAATCCAAAACAACTATGGTAGAAACTTTGTGAATACTAAAGAGTATACGAAATCTACTCTTTAATATTTAAAAGAATATAAATGAAACAGTAAATCGTATAAACAATGTATGAACAATGATATCACTAAAAAGCTCCAATATTATTATCAATAATACGAGTACTTTGTGTAGTACTAGGGTTTACAACCTTGAAGCTATATATCAAAACGTATAAATATGTATGAATATTTTGTACGTACACTAAACTCTATACCCTAGGACCTCCTTTTATACACCAAGGAGTCCTAACAGACTTACAATATTTTCCTAAGTTATTATGATCTTCTAAACAAATAACTTACACGTATCTTTTACAAAATATCTCATACTTATCTCGTAAGTAATCTTGATAAACAATCTTCATCTTAATCCTTTCTCTTGTCTTTATCCTTCTGATAGTAGAAACATTATAAGCGACGTAGTGGTTTGTTATGTTAGGCCATAAATATAACGGGTTCGGTTGTACCCGAAGAAGAACTCGACATCTAGCTTAGTGTCGGAAAATAATGTAAGCTACATTGTAAGGTTTTCTCTGTCGAGAAGGGAGCTTGTTGACTAGTGAAGTAACTCTTGAGTTGGATACTCCAGGAGTGGAGTAGGCGAAGAGGAGCTTTATGACCGAACCACTATAAATCATCGTGTCCGGTTTGCACTTTCTTTTACCTTTCGCTTTACATCTTTATTTACCTTATCGCCTTACAATTATATTTTCATTAGATCTATGTGTGTGTTGATTGTTGCTTATATTGTTAGGATGATGATTGTGTCATGGATAGAAGTTAATATTATGATTGTGTTTATATGGCTATGACATGTTCTAATGGATATAGATGTATTATTCACACTTCTTATATTGCGTTAAACTTGATCGATAATTTGATACAAAATGTTTTAAGTTTTTAAATGGAAATGTATTCACCCCCCCCCCCCATCTACGATTTCCATAATTGGTATTAGAGCCAGGTTGCTCTAATTTTCAAAATAAATGGTTTTAAAAATGAAGCACGATCCATGTATTAAATTACCCATGAAGGGGGATTAAATATGAAAAGTGTTTTGTTACTTAACTTGTATTAGTTTTGTTGTTAAATACACTTAGTATACTAGCTTCAGGTAAAAATGATGCTTAAAGTAAGTGTTATATGTTCGGTATCAAGTTCAGTAAGTTGTGCACCTTTCCGCTAAGTCACCAAATGATTTTGTACAAAAATTGGCAAATCTGAGTGTCAGATGGGCAACCCCCTTAAGTATATGGGTGGCCCTCTTAGCTCCTGGTCGGCCCCCTTATCAATCAGGGGGCCACGTGTCTGATTCGACAAATTTTTAAAAACTTTGAAAATTCATATAAAATCAATCGTAAGTCCGTAGAAGTCGTGTCACCCGCCATTTTAAAGATAATTGAGTCTACTTTCATATAAAAACACTTCCAGGTATTGAAAATAAATCTAAGTTGGTCAAAAATATAAAATACTACTTCTTGTCTAAAACGTTGAGTTTCGTTTTAACGTAAAACTTATATTTTATCTTTTCCTTTCGAGTCGGACATTTCTAGTCGGTATATCTTTGAAAGATGGTGTAATTAACTTTTCAAAAATATTAAAATTGGTTAATTTTTGAAATGGGGAGGAAAGTAATTCACTTTTAAACAAAACCAAGCTAAGTATACATTGTTGTATCTAATTCACAAAATGACGACAAGTACTTTTATGTGTTATGCTAAATGTTTATGTGTATTTTATTGTGTATTAACTTAGTTAATAGATATAATTAAGTGATCATTACTATTTTAAATTGAGCTACTTATGTTCCATGTACGCTATTTGTGTGTAGTATGTCTAATAGGAATTACGGTAGATCTTTTATGTTAAGTTACGAAATTGTTTGTGCATTGCATATAGGCATAGATGACTATATTTACAAATGTTACATAAACATCTTGTAAATCATTTTGAGTGTTGTAACCTATTTAGGATTGAGAGTTTAATAGTGTGTCAAGTATTTTGTAAAATAATGTCATAAGATCGCACGTTAAAAGCTGTAACCAAAATATTCCCAACACGATAATTCTCTTCCAACAAGATATCTTTGCTTTGTTTGAACTTGGGTTGGTTAAACAAAAGAAAAGACTGTATTAATACATTAGTAATTAAGAAAAAGAAAATTATTGTGCTTGCATTGTTCTAACACACACACATAATTATATTTTTTTTAAACATACAGTATTTTACAAAAACTATGTGTTGTATAAAAATGATTAGAAAAATCATTTATATACTCATAAAATATCAAAAACTATGCATATTATACATAACAACAAATAGTTTTTCGCACAAACAAAATTTATGACAATTTTAAAGTAAGAAATTAACTTTATCATTATTCATCAACCTCACCTTAGAACTAGTCTTAGGATTAATGGAACATACTATTAAAATATTTATTTATTTTCCTTTAAATGAGTGTTTGTGAGGGTCAAGAAAGATTTCGAGTATATATCGATTCATTATTCAAATTATGATTGATATGTTTATCGAATTTAATTGACAAGTTTTTGAGTGTGGACAAGAAATCAGATTCTTATTTTTCTAGCTTTAAGATTATATCAAATATAATAAGAGATATTATCTTAAACCTACATACTCAATCACACTCGATTGATATGAAAATAACGACATCCTTTTCCAAGACAATAAGAATATGCATCAGATCATAACTCATACTTGTGTAAATGATGTCATATTGAGTCTACTTGTCCAATAGTTATGTTTCAAATATTTGGAAAATATATGCATAAAATACACAATGAAGTAGGATTGACGACTTGAATGCTTTGTCTAAAATATTCAAGTAATTTACCTTGCAATGCAATTGGTAAAGTCGTCATCTCCAAAGAACCAAACATGAGCAAATGTACAACATACGTAACTTTGCTCCAACAATTTAAAAATCCAACATACATTTAACTAATCTTTAGTTAATCATCATTGTTTCTACAAAGAAACATTCACAAGATCCATTAAGGTAAGTAACCTTAATTGAATCTCTTTCGTAAAAGACATGCAAATATGTATTCTTTGAACACTCTCAACATAGTATAACACACATCATCACCCTTAAGCACACTCCTAAGTTCTAGATGGTTCATTCTTTCTTAAAGTTACAACAACTTGCTTTCTCTCTCATTCTCCCTTAGAATTTCTCACATATTGATTAAGAGTATGTGAACCGAAGTTAAAGCATGTTAGTTGAGTCATATTATACCCTGAGTGAAAAGACAATACAAATTTTATCCTTGCAACACTTCATTAGACAAATATAAGAATTCTGTTTTATCTAACATGAGAATGACTATTAGAGAATCTATTGCACTAGAAATTCAATTTGACCTAACGGTTGAATTGCTTCCAAGAGTGAAGTTGGGTTCATGGTATAACCCATAAAAAAGGTCGTGTTTAGCTTGAATTGAGCACCACTAGTGATAGTCTCATATTCATTCTCTAATTTGATTTAATGGCTCTTTCTAAATATGCCTAATGATAGTCTACATTGATGGACTTTGTATCTTATTAGAAGTGCACACTAAGCAAGTATAAATTAGGTTTCTTCTTAGTTAATCTAGACAACATGCACCTCACATATGTGTTTTGGAGTTTCAAGATGATAACTTGCTGTCACACCCCGTCATAGGCGGAAACACGAGAATGCAATATAATGATCAATCACAACACAAGATACAAAATAAAGAAATCTAAAATGCATAAATGAAAGTGTCATGATGACTATTAGCCTCAATAACTTTGAGTGATGTCCCATCGAAGAACATAATAAATAGTCGCATACAAATCCACTTGCCCATGCAGGAGTCCATACAAGTCTTAAACATTAATCCTCAAAAAAACAAATACATAACATACTTCAAAAGCAAGACTTCTCAAACATGATCCCTACAGGATATACTTAAAGTCTGCTATCACACATCTCAACCTTAATGATCATTCTCTTCACCTGAAAATGATACACGAAAACGTCAACAATAATGTTGGTGAGCTCGTAGGTTTGGAGAAAACCCAGTCACTGTGCCAATATCTCAAACAGTTGGACAATTATGCTATATGACAGTGAATATACACAAACAATTACAAACCCATTACTTAGCATCCCCGCTAATCATGTACCAAGACCTAGCATCCCTGCTAGTCTTATCACCAGCGTGTACCACCGCTCTTAGGGTCGCAACCCCGAATGTCTTACCGCACCTAAAGCCTACCAGCTGGAGCTATATATAGGGAAAAGTTACACATAGAAAGTTCCACGCAACATATCGTACCAACACATATCATTCACATAGCAGTCATAAGCACATAAATTGTCCCAAAAACAAAACCACATTTCGCACAGTTCAGAAAACAGTTCAAAACACATTTGAGTGTCATTTTCCCCCAACGGAAAAGATTTAAAAAGTGAGGCTACGAGAACTCACACAAGCAAATGCAATGACGTCCGAACACGACCTAGTCCAATTAATGTTCCATTTTAAATCATTAATTTCCAAAATAGTTTTTAGGTTTGATGCATAGAGGTTAGACACATGTTGTACGGTTATCTTTAACATTTTAGTGGTGTGATGGTTGACGACTTAACTTCAAATGATACCATATCCCAACTCATATCTCAGTATAATATACTTAAACTATTTAAGTAGAATAGTTAAGTAATATAAGATAATCAATACTTATAAATATACTTCGATAGATCCATTTGGTACACTTAGTTACCATAAATGTTGATCCCAACTTAATATCGATTCCTTAACTTGTAAATGTTAAGTTACTTTGGATAGATCCAAAACAACTATGGTAGAAACTTTGTGAATACTAAAGAGTATGCATAATCTACTCTTTAATACTTAAAAGAATATTAATGAAACTGTAAACTGTATAAACAATGATATCACTGAAAAGCTCCAATATTGTTATTATCAATAATACAAGTACTCTATTTAGTACTAGGGTTTACAACCTTGAAGCTATATATCAAAAACGTATGAATGTGTATGTGTGTTTGGTACATTAAACTCTATACCCTAGGACCTCCTTTTATACACCAATGAGTCCTAACAGGCTTACAATATTTTCCTAAGTTATCATGATCTTTAAAACAAATAACTTATACGTATCTTTTACAAAAATATCTCATACTTATCCCGTAAGTAATCTTGATAAACAATCTTCATCTTAATCCTTTCTCTTGTCTTTATCCTTATGACAGTAGAAACTCTTCTAGTAGTTGTAATCCTTCAACAGTTGTAAGTAGCAGCATTAACTTTTATTCCAGCAGCACTAACTGTGTACAAGCAGTAGTAACTACTTAGAATACTTTCTTCATTCTTCATCAGCAGTACTAAGTTACACTAGCAGTACTAACTTTATGCTAACAGTTGTAACTTTACTCAAGCAGTACTAAGTTACACTAACAGTAGTAACTTTTATACTAGCAGTATTAACTACTTAGTAGTATTTCTTCTAAGTCTCTGAGCAGTCTTAACTTCCATTAGCAGTAGTAATATATACTAGCAGTAGTAACTCTAACCTTAGCAGCAGTTACTTCTAAACAGCATCAAGAAGCTTTTAATCCCAACAATCCTCCCCAAAACTTGATATTCTTCTTTTGAATCTCAAGTTTCTTTATTAAAAGTCTTTACCATCACCAGGAGGATGCATTCAAATACTTCCAGGATTCTTGACTTGATTTGTCATGAGTTTCAGAAGTTGGTAGCACATCTCATTCTAATGGTCAGTTTAAAGCTTCTTGTTGAGCATTTTTGCGATTGTTGTAGGTGTGAGTAGATACTTTTTCTCTACCAGTATAAAGATATGCAGATTCTAAAATCTCACAAAATGTACTCCACTTAAAGAAAATAGCTTCTAAACTGTCACATTGTATCCTTGTAATTTTTTCCATACTTCACTTTCTACATCTGGTTCAAACATTACCTTCAGATCACCGCATAACACTCTTTTATATGCCTCCTCTGGCCTTGTATTCCCATGTTTAGCTTTAACCAACTCCTAGAGTGTTTCCAGGTCTTCTCTATTAATGTTCTGAAGCATCCTAATCATTGATGAATACCTCCTTGAACTAACATAAGCTCTAATGATTTGAAAGTATCCCATCTTTTCTTCTTTGATGATTTTCCAGTCAACAATGATTGGGGACTTAGTGGCTAGTGGTATAGCATCAATTGCTACCTCATCATCAGGAACTATCTCCATAAGCTTTTTCATTTCTGCTTCATCATCCACTTCAGCTTCTACATTCTCATCTATCTTTTGCTTCTTTGAATTATCAGACTCAAGTTCTTCTCTTGTTCTCTTCTTACTTCCTTTTGTCTGACTTTTACAACCTTTGTATCTATAGGAACAAATGAATCTACCCACTTCATAGTATTGTCAAATAACATCTTAATTTCGTCAAAAAAAAAATTTCTTCAACTACAGAGATATGATTTGCAGCTTATTATGTGTGGTGACATGTTAAGGATTCTAATTCTTATCTTAAGTCAAGGGTTTTCTTCTGATCTCTTCAGCTCTAAGTTTTGCAAAGTGCTTCCTCCTTTTGTCCATAAGCTCTACAAACAGTTTTGATATTTCTTCAATGGTCAACTCACCCTGTTCTTCTGCTTGTAGTCTCTGAGCTAACTCATAATCTGCCTCCATCATAGCTTGAGTATTATCCCATGAAATTAAGTTATCCTCTTCTTCTTTTTGTCTTGCCAGCCTTTCCTCTTCTTCTAATTCAGCTTGCAATTCTTCTTGAAGTCTTTGAGCAATTTCTTCATCCACCAAAATTTGATCTTTATTTTTCAAAGGCTTCTTAGGTTCTATCATCTTTGCCTTGCCTTTGTCTTTAGCCTGTGGAAGTTATGATGTTTGAGAAGATGATGTTGTTGTTCTAAATTCACTTGGCTCTTGAACTACAACTCCTCTAGCCTTGGGTCTTGTAACAGTAGTTGTAGTTGTTGTAGCAGTAGTTGTAACAGCCTTAGGTTTAGCTGCTTTGATCTCTATTAGGGTTTGAGCCAGAGTTAACTCATCAACAATTGTTATTGTAGTACTGGCAGTAGTAACTTCAGCAGTACTAACTACCTTTTCAACTTCAACTTCCTGCTCATAAAAAACTCTTGTATCAAACTTTAAATTATCATCATTTCTCTCCTGAGCCTCATCAACCAAAGTAATCTCTTGCTCAGCATCAAGATCAGCCATTTCCTCCCCTGTTTAGATGCATCCTCTCGAGCACCCAAACCTTCATCTTCAGAGGATTCTATTCTTGCCGTTCTACTAACCTTCCTTAACCTTTTAAGCCCTGGAGTTCTTGACTTACTCCTTCTTTCTAGCTTCTTGACTTTCTCCTTTAATTTACCAATCTCTATAGCTTGAGAGGTCTTTGTGTTCTCCAAATCAAGAACTCTTTGTGACAATTTGGTATAAAGTTCCATCAATTCATTTAGTTTCAATCTATCCTCACCATTAAGTAGTGGATAATTGGAATGTATAGGTATACTTTCCACATCTTCAGTCTCATCTGCCATAGGTTATGTGGGATCACTAGTTTGAGAAACCTCAGTGTTCTGTTTCTTGGTCTTCCTAGGCTTTTGCTTCTTTGTAGGTTATGATGATGATGTTTGATTAATGGTAGGTGTGTGTTGAGGATCAGTTGGTATTTCTGAACCCTTACCTAATTCTTTAGGAGCTTGAACCATCATGGTTTGAAATAAAGGGGTAACTCTCCCAGAAAAACCTTTTCCTTCTCTCTTCATATTTGCAAAGACCTTCTTAGTGTAAGAAGGTGTAACATAAATTTCTTTATGTTTGGTCATTCCTTCAACTTGTTTATGCAGGAACACTTGCACAAACCTTGGATACATTAGAAATTTAACTCCACCCTCCAAGTTCTTCACCATATTATTAAAAATATACTTGGAAAAGTTGAATTTTTGGTTTGTGGCAAGACAGATGATAGCAAAGGCCATAGTGCTACTAAATTCGTTCCAAGCAGTAGTCTTATCACTAAGGCATTGTAGGATTGTATGGATAAGAAATTTCCATTGAGGTGAAAAGAAAGCTTTATAGAATGTAAGCTTTTATGTTAGATTTCCATACCCTATTCTTTCCAGTTCTACAAAAATGGTAGCATTGGGTAGACATTCATTACCTTCAGCATCTTTTAATTGAAGATCTCTTCTCACACTCGTCTCAGTGACGATCACCTTCTTCCCATCTACTAGGGCTTGTATCTACACTTCTCCATTGACAGTCTTTGCCTTGGCAGTAGCCCAAAACTGCTTAATGCATGAAGTATAGATGGTGGGATTCACCATTAGTGCTATCTGATAGAACTTGCATTTAAAAAGTCAATAATTCCTTCAAACCCATTACTTTCTTCGGGTTTCTCAAAAAATGCAACCAAATTGTGAGTTTCAGCAAACTTTAGGTTTGACATTGTGTTGTGTTTTGATGATGAATGATAAAATTGAGTTAGGGTTTATGATTAGAGAGTATATCAAAGTGTAAAATCGATCAAATGAGTGATTGAAACCCTAAATCGAAGTATTTATGAAATCACCAACAACAGCATTAACTAACACTTGCAGTAGTAAGTGTATGCCTGGCAGCATTAACTTAACCAGCAGTATTAAGTTTATGCCTAACAGCATTAACTAACACTGTCAGTAGTATGTGGATGCCTGACAACATTAACTTTGAGTCACCAGCATTAACTCCAATTTCGTTCCAAAAAGCATTTCCATCATCAATTTTGATTCTCACAAGCTCTCTTTCTGTTTTTATTCTCCCTATATCTCTCAATTCTTTTTCTCACTAAATCACCCTGTCTGTTTTTATGTCACACATCTCTCTTTCTGTTTTTCAGCTCACTATTTTCTCTCGTTTCTTTTTCTCACTGAATCACTCTGTCTGTTTTTATGTCACACATCTCTCTTTCTGTTTTTCTGCTCACTATATTCTCTCATTTCTTTTTCTCGCTGAATCACTCTATCTGTTTTTATGTCACACATCTCTCTTTCTGTTTTTTGGCTTACTATTTTCTCTCGTTTCTTTTTCTCATCAATTCACTCTATCTGTTTTTATTTTCACACATCTCTCTTTCTGTTTTTTAGCTCACTATTTTCTCTCATTTCTTTTTCTCACCAATTAACTCTATCTGTTTTTATTTTCACACATCTCTCTTTCTGTTTTTCAGCTCACTATATTATCTCATTACTCACAATATTAATTATAACAAACAGTAGTAAGCATAACTAACAGCATTAACATAGCAGTATTAAGTATAACTAGCAGCACTAATTATACTTACCAGTAGAAGTTAGGCCAACAACACTAACTTGAATTTCATCATTAGCTGCTGTTCCATTCTATTTCAAGCGACATTTGTGCATAATCTGCTGCATATAAACACAATTAACCTCCCTGTTGATAGAAATATAATGCCTAAAAACATTATTAATATCTTTCACATCTTTACGTTTTGATAATCACAAAATATAAAAATGTTCAACGAAAAATTAAATGTAAACAAGTAATTAGGAGTAAATTCTCATTTCAACATTTACATCACTTAAAGGTATGAATAAATAAATGCTTAAAGCATTTTATGATCAAAGGAAATTTTTATTCAACCTCAAACTTTTATAAAATATTTTTATAAACATCACAAAACATTTTCTATATTTAAAAGAAATGTTTTATTCAAAATAAACATTTTGAATTTCAAATTTTCGAACCTAAAACGGCTAGAAAAAGTCCAGTAAACACCTCCCCTGAATAGGACAAAAAGGGGAGCGTCTGAAAATGGGCGGCCCCCTTAAATACATGGGCGGCCCCCTTAATTATAAGGGGGCCGACACCCTATTTAAGGGGACCGGCCATAGACCCCGCTCCTCCAGCTTGTCCTATAAATACTAGACTATTCCCCAACATTTTTCTCACCTTTTGCACTCATTCTTTCTGTTCTAAAACAGCCCACACATCTCTCTAAATCCTTTGATCATTTAATCATAAAGCTTTGTTTCTAAGTGATCCAAGCTCAATTCCTCAAGTGCAAGAGAAGAATACTTCCATCATCAAGTGAAGAAGTATTACACCTTAGTGTGCATAGCAATCTTGTTGCATTCATATCACATATTTGTAAATCAATTGTATATCTTGTAAGTTGTGTGTAGTAGCTAGATCTTGACGATCTTTGTAAGTATAGTTAGATCGTGGTGATTTTAACAAGTAGTGTTAGATAGTTGTGATATAAGTAGTGTAGTGAAGTGAAGTCTTGAAGTTGTGAAGAAGTTGTGAAGTTGTGAAGAAGGTGTGATGTTGTGAAGAAGTTGTGAAGTTGTGAAGGAGTGAACAAGTCGTGAAGTTGTGTTGTGATAGATTGGTTCTAGCTAAGATTAGAACTCGACATTTAGCTTTGTGTCGTAAATTCGTGTAAGCAACGTTGTGTACGGTTTTCTCCGCCATAAGGGAGCTTGTTGACATAGTGAAGAAAACTCTCGAGTTTGGTGCTCGGGGAGTGGAGTAGGGCGAAGAGGTGCTTCGTTACCGAACCACTATAAATCATCGCGTTGTGGTTTGATTGTTCTTACTCTTATCTCTTATCTTACTTTATCATTTCATATACTTATATTGTTCATATTGTGCAAGCATTGAATTCACAAAAAGTCGAATCTAAGTTTTACAAACATACATAAACATTGAATTAAAAAGCGGTAAAACTAACCCCCCTTCTAGTTTTCCACAATTGGTATCAAGAGCCACGCTAAACAAGATTTTTAAAATAAATTGTATTTTAAAACTTGAATCGATCTATGGAATCGGAAAAATATTTAGAAGGGCAATCTATGCAAAGACCACCACTATTTGAAAGTGATGGATTTATTTATTGGAAAAATAGATTCGAAACTTATGTGAAATCAAAAGATCTAGATCTTTGGCATGTTATTACCGATGGTGATTTTCCTCCTATTCAATTTAATCCCGAAACTAAAAAGGATGAAATTATATCTTTTCATAAACAAAATGATGATCTTAAAAAGAAACTTGCTAAAAATAATGAAGCCAAAATGGTAATATATAATGCTTTACCTCGTAAAGAATATGAAAGAATTTTTATGTGTCAAACCGCAAAAGAAATTTAGGATACTTTGTTAATCACTCATCAAGGTAATAATCAAGTCAAAGCTAACAAAATAGATCTTCTTGTTCAACAATATGAACAATTCATGATTCCGGAAGATGAATCAATAGATAATGCCTTTGCTAAATTTAACACTATTATTACTAGTCTAAAAGCACTTGATGAAGGTTTTTCTAGCAAGAATTGTGTTAGGAAATTTCTTAGGGCATTGCATCCTAAATGGCGCGCAAAAGTCACGGCAATTGAAGAATCAAAGAATCTAACAACTCTTTCACTTGACGAACTTATTGGAAATTTAAAAGTCTATGAAGAAGTAATCAAGAAAGACTCCAAAATTCTGAAACCGTCAAAAGCAAAAGAGAACAAAGTAGATCTATTGCCTTGAAAGCTAGAAAGGAATCTAGTGATGACGATAGCTCAACCTCTTGCTCAGTGAAGATGAAGAATAACACCATGGCCGTAAGAGACTTCAGAAATCTTCAAAGGTACGAGACGATTCGTAAGACAAACCATATGAAGAGAGAAAATCATTCCAAAGAAATAAAGACGACAAAAATGGCAAAGGCGAAAGAAAATGCTTTAAGTGTGGTGATCCAAATCATCTCGTCGAAGAAATGTCCAAAACTATCAAGATATCAAAACCAAAAAGCGTTTGTTGGAGGATCTTGGAGTGATAGCGACGAAGATGAAGATGAAAAAACAAATGACGAGGTCAAAAGTGTCTTATGGCTTCTAATGAGGTACTTTCCGAAACTAAATGCTTTAGTGATGACCAATCATCATTAGACAGAAATGACTTAGATAGTGAATGTAGTAGATTATGCAAAATAGGACTAAAAGTCATGACTAAAAATAAAACTTTAAAACAAGCTAAAATAAAACTAGAAAATGAAGCACTAGAATTAAATGATAAACTATCTAGGTTAGAAAAGGTAAGGAAGTAAATGAAGAATGTAAAACATGTCAAGATCTTAGGCTTGAAAATGAGATGCTTAGAAAAGAAATATCTAGGCTAAATCAATTTAATGATAGTAGTCATTCACTTAAGAAAATAATAAGTTCTCAAAAACATTCCGGAGACAAATTCGGTTTAGGATTTAATTTTACCAAAGGATCACCTAGCGAAACCAAACAAGTAAATTTTGAAAGATCTCAAGAAGTCGAGTCGAAAGAAAAATTGATAGAATCAAACCAAAATTTATACTTTGAAACAATACTAAAATTCCCATTGCAAGTGATGATGAGGTAAAACGTTTTTACAAACCTTCCTTAAAACCTGGAGTCGGATTTACTAAACCCACAATGAGGTCTAAAACACCTCCTCCGAGAAGAAAGGAAAACTCTCATTCTCATTCCAAAACACCTCAACCTAGGAGAGACCAAGGTAGACTAAATTACTCTAACACTAATCACAAAATGTGGAATCATCCACATCAACCAAGCTTTACTTAATATGGAAGATGCTCACCATGCATGTGTTCGAATCAAATGCAAAACATATGCAAAAACAATAACTTCGAATACATAAAATGTTGGGTACCAAATGGCTAAGCCATCACAACCTTTGAAGTAGTGTGCTCTCTACAAACATTCTTTGTCTTCGGATTAAGGAATTCATGATAAGGTTCACATGAACCCTTATCATTTACATCATGAAGACATGAATGAAGATAATTCTAAAGACTAAGGTACGTCTCATTTTTCATATTCGTAGAATATCGATTATAAGTAAATGTCTATGTGACTATGATGTTGTAGTGAAATTAGTTCTTAGAAAATAATGTAGTCTCTAGAAATACCATTTGTTGGTTTTCTAGCTTTGAAGAGATTAGTTTACTATGAACTATTCTTTCGTGTAGATTATTTTTATACGTCAACAAAATGGAAATCTTCTATGACCACATAGAAAACTCACGTAGACGAAGAAGAGCAAGCTAATGGTTAACAATTAACATAGAAGTAGGATTAGTAGCATGAAGATCATAGACACACTATAGATGAAACAAACTCCCTTCGACCTCGACGATCGCCTCGGATCCGTGTCAACCATCATCCACGTCTACCATGTCTTATTATTTGATTATCTTCGCTATCCATTCTCGTCTCATCTCAAATCGAATATACTAATTGTCTTTTTGAAGAAATTAATCCCTCCTTCTTGCAAGAAATTTCAGCTCTAAATCACCTCTCGAATTGACGTCTTGATTATCTTGTCCGAAATAGTCAAAGAAACTTTTTAATTAAACAAAGGGTTAATTAATAATTGTCAATAATCATTCTCACAAAAACTGGCCAAAAATCGAAGAAATTTTTTTTTTTACTAGATTATAAAATAATATCCAACGTATTTTGACACTTATCATTCCTCACAATAATGGCCAAAAATCTAAGGAAAAATTTTTCAGAGGCGGCCCCTTAAATTAAGGGGACCCGGCCGTAGTAAGTTGGGCGCCCACCTTTAAAATTAGTAAAGGGGGTAGGCACTGAAAAATAAACAACTCCCCATTTTAAAACGATTTTTTCTTACACCCAAACACCATTTTTTGCCTCTTTTCATCTCCTACATCCACCTCTGTGTTAACGAAACCTTCTCACCATAACCTTCAAAAATCTGACCTCAATCACCAAATTAACCAAAATTCGCAAGGGGTGTATCACTAACAAATCAATCAACACATCTATTGTAAAGTTTTCATCATATCCTTTCATTTTGATTCAATCCAATTTTTGCTCTCATCAAAATTGGATTTCCTTCATCATTTTCATATTTTTTCATTTTGTTTAGGATTTCCAAACTATAATGATACCGTAGTCAATAGGAACACTACATTCTTGAAAGAATTAAATCAAAAACACAAATTGAGTTACAAAAAGAATTTTTGATTCGAAGTTCTCATAAATAACATAACATATTTTTCTAATCCTTAAAACCAAAGTTTATAACATTGGGTGATTCATGCCAAAAAACAATGTTAAAACAACATTAATTTGCCATCAAAACCTACATTTCTAATGTATAACTTTTTTTTATTTCAAATCAAAGAGAAAATGTATTATAAAAATAAAGGGTGTTTGGTTCGTTTCATAGGATCCAATATATAGAGTCGAAATAACCACCACCAAATTTTGTCACTTGAAAAATCACTTAACTAGCTTGTATAAAACCATCATAAGATATATAATTCCTATATATGTTGATATATTTTGTGATTGGTATAAAATAAAGTGCGTTAGGCATAAACCTTTTTAAGAACATGAGTTTTGAATAAAAACAAGAACAACTACTTAACTTTTGTCAAGTTAAAAAATAATAAACGTTATACTTGTCAACACGCTTAAACTTGACGATAGTTTTTATGACAAGCATAAACTAATTTTATGTTAATAAGTGGAGCGTTTGGGTTTTATGATCTTGGTTGTTGAAATAATAACTAAAATATCGTTCATCCACATCATAGAATAAGTCAAAAAAAATTTAAGTACATATGAATCACTTCTTAGTTTTTTTTTTTTGGTCGAATAATCCTTGTTCCCACATTTTGTCATTATACTAAAATAAATTTTATTTTAGTATAATTATTTTTTTTTTAATTTTATGTGTTGATAAACTTGTTTATGGTAACAAAATGGCCAAGACTACTCCCCATATATCCCTTACTAAATCCTACATCCCTAAAGTATCCAAAATCCCCTGCATCTCCCTTACCATTGCCAAATTCTACAAATCTATTGAAAATTGCAACATTCACGAAGGATGTGTTGTTGATCAAGCCTACTACAAATCCAACAACATCGAACGTCTCTTCACAAACATTCGCTTTGATTGTCCTTTAAAATCACGAACTATTGTTTACCAAAATCATACTGATTTCTATAGTCAAGTCACGGTTCAAACCGATGAATATGGCTATCTTGTCATCTCCTTTATGATTTAACATGAATTCATAACTCTCACTCTTGCCTAATTCGGTCAAATCCTCAAAATTCCTTACAATGGTCAAGCCGTGTTCACCAACGAGTGGGACCTTGGATCTCTTGAGTATTCTCAAGAAACCGAGGGACCATATTCCACCGACCTTCCAACTCCCGACGATATTCGTCGACTTCTTGAATTGGAACGTGTCATGATAGACCGTACCATTAAAAGTCAAACCGTCACCCTCACTCCAAATCAAATCCTCACTAAAGAACTAAGCCCCGACATGAAGCAATGGGAAGAACTTATTCGAGAGAATGAGTTTGGACTAGGATGACATCGGGACCATCTCCCCGCTTGTCTTCCTCACATGTTGTATTGTGTTGTTGCCGAGGAACAATACAATCTTGCTTGTTACTTCTTTGATCAAAACGAATCCGAATGTGTCTGAGAGCAAAATCCAACCACCAATCTTCCTATAACGGTATGTGTCTTGACTCTCTTTAATCGTCACAACATGGAAGTAGTATCTCAATCTCGACAAATGGCATTTTTATGACATTGTTGATCGAGTCATGCGTCCTTTTTGCTCTTAAACAAACACGAGACCTCGGAAGTGATCGTAGCAACAGGCACCCCATTCCGTCTCATCCTCATCTCTCATCACACGGCAACTTCCCATCATCATCAACATGATAGAATGATGAATGAAGATGATGTCCGAAACTTCTCGTGCAAGTACTCATCTCCTATAACCTATCTTAACTCTCTTGATCCACTTCAACTACCAAAAACTAGACGAAATCTTCCGCTTCCGAACAAACCGATGAAACTCTCCTTTTAAGACAAAACCACCTTGCTTAACCAATATGCAAGAAATGCATAAAGAGATCCTCAGAGAGGCTTTCAAGTCATTTGGAAAGGCACTAAAAGGAGTGTTTAGCAAGAAGAAGAAATGAAGACATAGGAGTGGAGTGAACTAGATGGCTAAATGTAGTTTAAGAAGAACAATTTTTTAACTTTATAATGTGTATTTATTAATAACTATGTGATGACCATCCGAATATCCAGAAAAGACTTATATGTTGGTTAATCCTTTAGGTACTCCTATTTGCTAAGATGCCTTAAACCTTTGGTTGTTTTAATTAAATCAACTAGTTATGCTATTTTGGTTTCATGATTTTAATGCGTGTTTATTTATGCGTAACAGATGGTAAATATGCTTATAAAACTCTATAGGGCTTGCTGCAAATAAACCACCAAGACAAAAATACCCTCACAAAAATCTTGAGAAAAATAGTTTTTCTGTGAAAATGGGACTAACAGTGGCCGGCCCCCTTAATTCACAATGGTCGGGCCCCTTAATTTTAAGGGGACCGCCCCCTATTTAAGGGGACCGCCCTTAGCCCTTCACGGGTAAAACAGTATTTTTCACTGCTTTTTGCCTTCTTTTACCTAGTATCAGCTATCTTTACCCAGAATGCTTGAACAACATTTGGAATTCCCTAAACTTATCCAAATTCATTCCATTTTCAAACAAATCTCTTCCCATAAATTCCCTCCAAATGCATAACACCAATTCACCATCTCCTTCACTCATCATCAACAACCATACACATTCATGACCTCCACTAGAGCTTCCATTTCCAAGGTCTCCAAGAGACTAAAAATCAACATCATTCCACTAAAACAATTGTTTATGGATTTAACCCAAGACGACACAAAAACTTCATCACCCAAACTTCCAAATTCATCACCTAGTGCTCCTAATGCACCCTCCAAAACACCATCAACAAAATACACTTCTTCATCTTCAATTGATTACATACCCAAATCACCAACATCATCAACATCACCCTCACCAAATGATTACTTGAACCCATCAGCATCTCCTCCTCCAAGATTTTCTTTACCATCTCCAACTCAAGATAATGCATCAATGGACATCACTCTTACTCTTTCCCCAAATACCCCACTTGATGTCCAATTTGATACTCCATCACCTTCACCACCTATCATTGCACATCCTATCCCTTGGAATTTCCTTGAAGCACATGGTAACTCATGCCTTTGTTGTATCCACAACCGAACCCTCATTTTCGGGTTAAGTGATGAACTTTACTATATGTTTTCATATATTGAACACATGCTCTCACAACCACCAATCATCATCACACCACCTCCACCATCATCCCCAAACTAAACATGCTTTATGTTTAGTCTCTCAAATAATTGATCCTCTACCATTTTGCATGCAAGTCCTATAGAGCTTTACTAGTTATAGGATTTTTTTGTACTTTTAATTTCATGTATGTTAGCATGTTATTTTACTTACGTATGCATGAGTGTGTTTCACACACTACTTTAACTTTAATGAATGATCATTGTTGGTTGTATGTCATATTTTTCTTCCTTGCTACATGTTAGAAATATTTGTATTGTTCTAACCCATTTTGTAGCCAAGAAACCATAGCTCGATTCCTTGGTGCCCTCGAACGAGGGGGAGCACACATCAAGGGGGAGCATTTATTCCATCGATTTTACTAGCAATCCTCGACGATGCCTTTTTGATTCTACAAAAAGGGGGAGAAATGACATAAAACTCACTAAATACTTGTTTAAAAATAATTTTACATTTAATGAGTTTAAATTTTGTAATCATCAAAAAGGAAGAGATTGTTGATAAAATATAATGCCTAAAAACATTAATAATATTTTTTCACATCTTTACGTTTTGATAATCACAAAATATAAAAACGTTCAACGTAAAATTAAACGTAAACAAGTATTTAATAGTAAATTCTCATTTTAACAATTACATCACTTAAAGGTATGAATAAACAAATGCTTGATGCATTTTATGATCAAATGAAACTTTTATAAAATGTTGTAAACTTTTTATAAACATCACAAAACATTTTTTTACATTTAAAAGAAATGTTTTATTCAAAATAAACATTTTGAATATCAAATTTTCGGACCTAAAACGGCTAGAAATGGTTCAGTAAACACCTCCCCTGAATAGGACAAAAAGGAGAGTCTGAATAAGGGGCGGCCCCCTTAAATTCCATGGGCGGCCACCCTTAATTTGTAAGGGGTTCGGGACCTATTTTAAGGGGCCGGCCATAGACCCCCGCTCCTTCTTTGTATGTCATATAAGTATTGGACTATTTCCCCCAGCATGTTTTTCACCTTTTGTACTCATTCTTTCTGCTTAAAAAAACATCCCACACATATCCCCCTCTCTAAAAATCCCTTTGTGAATCATTTAATCATTTTAAGCTTTGTTTCCAAGTGATCCAAGCTCAATTCCTCAAGTGCAAGAGAAGAATCTTCCCATACCAACCAGTGAAGAAGTATTACACCTTAGTATGCATAAGCAATCTTTTTGCTTCATATCATACATAAAAATTTGTAAATCAATTGAATATCTTGAAGTTTGTGTTTAATTAGCTATATCTTGGTGATCTTGTAAGTATAGTTAATCATTGTGAACTACAAAGTAGTTGTTAGGTCGTTGTGATATAAGTAGTGAGGTGAAAAGGAAGTCGCGAAGTATGTGAAGAAAGTTCGTGAAGTTTTTTAAAGAAGTCGTGAAGTTGTGAAGAAGTTGTGAAGTTGTGAAAAAGTCGTGAAGTTGTGAAGTCGTGAAACAAGTCGTGCCGTTGGTTGAGATAGATTTGGTTCATTCTAGCTCAATTAGAACTTGACACTCTAGCTTAGTTCGAAATTGATATAAGCAGACGTTGTGGTACGTTTTTGTCTCTACCATAAGGGAGTTTGTTGACATAGTGAAGAAAACTCTCGAGTTTTCGGCTCGGGGAGTGGAGAGGCGAAGAGGTCAACGGATACCGAACCACTAAAATCCTCCTCGCATTGTGGTTTGATTGTTCTAACTCTTAATCTCTTGTCTTACTTTATCATTTCATATATTTACATTGTAATATTTTGCAAGCATGAATTCACAAAAAGGCAAAACTAATTTTTACAAACAAACACAAAACTTCAAATTTAAAAAGCGGTAAAAACTATTCTACCCCCCCCCCCCTTCCTAGTTTTTACAACACAAACATGTTACTGACTGTACAAGATAGGGGTTTACATTGTTGGGGATTAATTTTCCTAAATAGAGTTTTCAATTACGAAGACGTGGGCATTGGAATCACTAAAAACCAAATTAAAACGATCGAGATACAATTAAAATACGATTCCAATAATTAAAGTTATAAAAAAGTATTTTTTAATAAACTTTTTTGCTTACTGTTACTGATACCAAAAATAAACATATTTAAACCCATATAATAAGTGTAATAAATTGATGATATTTTCCTTAATACGAAACCGAGGACCATAAGAAACCGTAAAACGAGTTGAAAGATTAAAGTACGAGGTTTATAAAACCTTGTGCAATATTTTTACTTTTTTTTATTATACATATTATTTTTTTATAAAAACAATTAAATTAATAATATAATATCATTATGTAATCAATAAAAATATTAAATCATATATTTTTTTTTTTAACAATGAAACATTTAGAAATAAAAATAATATTTTTCTTTACGGGTGCAAGTATATATACTTTTATTTAACAAAGTACACTTTAATTATTATTTCAACTTTTATAACTTAATCAAAAGCTATTAGATGGTGGTGTAACTATATAACACGTGATATTTTATTTATATAAAATACATTATACTCATACGACCTACACTTAAATAGGTTGCATTCGGATTTGCCGAGACGATTTACTTATTTGATTTAGATAATCAAACCATTCACTTACGGTGAGTTCATAGCCCCGCTTTATACAATAAACATTGTTTTACAATTTTTGGGGAGAGAAACATGCATCGTTTTAACGTTTGACGCAAGTAACTCTTTTAAAACTAGTTACGAGTTAGCCTAAGTAGCTAAACCCACTATTGCCCATTATCATGAACTGTCAATTGCTAGTTAGCGAGCGCGAATGTTATGATTAGATCTATTTGGGATTGACATCCCCGTTCGGGTGAGTAGCTCTCACTAGTTTCGGAGGTCCAAAACACGAATGTATACATGTCGGAACAATTTGGATTTGCGGGTTTGAACATCAACAACACGGCACATTATTTGCATTAAATTGCATACATAGATGTCGAGCTTCGGTGTCATGAGCTTAGTGCACTTTTGTTAATTACTTTTAAGATAATGAAGTTTTACAATGCTTGCAATTTGGAAAACTTGCGGTCCTTCTTTATACATAAAATTAAACCTGTGAATCAACCAACTTTATGTTTGACGTTTTAAAGCATTTTTTCTCGAGGTAAATAATATACGAGAAACAATGATAACATTGGTGGACACCATTTTGGAGTCATTACTAAAAAGATTTGTGTGCATAACATATTTTGGGAATAACTGTTATGTCTTAAAATATTTACTTTTCATGGTTGAACAATTTAAGCTTTGGGCTATTGTAACAAACAAGTTCATTAATCCAATGTATCAATTTTATACGACTCATATAGAGGTCATTCTCATGTCTTGTGCTATTGATCTATGAAGTAACGCTCCTAAACCCTTATTCCGCTGCTACCCATTTTGGGGGTGTTACAATTGTCATTGTGCAATTTCTCCCCGACCTAAACCAGAGAATAGAAAATTTCAACTTTTACACAGGAACTTACAAAACCTTTACACAAAAGCAACTATCAACTTTATTAAAATTAGATTAAATCTACAGGGTAGGCAAAGGTAAAGGTTAAACAAAATAAATAATTTTGTGAAAAAGATACGGAATGGGCACAATAGGTGTTTCTAGGGTATCTTACTCTTAGTATTGAGAGTAAGCAAGGGTCATACTTGGGGTTAACAAACCAGTGTGGTTAGTTTAATAACAACAACATAAGGCTTTTTGGTTTATTCTTGGAAATTTACCAGTTAAACAGGTTACTCCATCTATATTCATAGTACTCATCATTGTGGTCTTGAGTGATATACCAAGTCAAGTTCTAAAGTCCACTACATCACCGGCACACTCATAATTTGTGGAATTTTTTGGTAAACATTTAGAAACAGAATAGGCTTAATTCTCATAATTTGACATTAAGGGTTATTTGTGTGCGAGGTTATGTAACTAGCAATTTTTACAAAAGTATGCTATTTTTTTTAAATTTGGCATAATTTAAGCATATAGCATATTATTTGTAAAATAAAAGACAAGTAGGCGTTCTAATTCTCCACCCCCCACTTAAATTATATAATGTCCTCGTTGTATAGATAAAACGATTTAAAGAAAACGGGAAATAGAATTAGAATGAAGAACTCCACTGATATGTTGCTCGGGATGATTCTCCAATTTGAGTTCTTGAGCAAAAGTATGTTGACGAGGCGTCAGAATGCCGTTTTTATACATACATATAAAAAAATCATATATATATATATATTATAGTATATATATATATATAATACTAAATATAATATATAATATATATATATAAAACATATAAATATACAAATATATAAATAACATATATATATATATATATATATATATACATATATATATATACATATACATCTATGATGAAGTTTTAACACAAGTCTTTTTCTAGAGTATACCAATCACCAAATTCGTCGATTTCTATACTCAGCAAGGTCCTGATAAAAGTTTAGAGACAAAACGAACAATTATATCTCGGTGTTTAACAAATGGTAACAATGGGAAAAATAACACACTTGCCTACATGGAGTCAATTACGCTGTATCCCAAACCCAAGGATACGTCGTATTGCTACCTGTATAAGAAATTGTTTAAGTTGCAGGAATTTAAACACAGAATGTAAAGGACTGATAACGTCCAGACATGTCCATACGCCGTATCCATAGTGGTTCGATATGCCGTATGGAATGTCTGGGAAGACAGACTCGGAAAATAATTAAAAATAAACGACAAACAATTAAAAACAGTCGGGTTGTCTCCTTGTAAGCACTTTTCTTTTAGCTAGTCTTTAAGTTATACTTTTTTCTTCTCAGCTTCATTATTTGGTGTGCTTTACGAGCCACCCACGATCCTTTTTATTGAAGAGGTCGTGGTAAATACAAAACATGGTCCCATGGGTTTTTTCCCAAGTGTCATATTTGCTTGGACTGATGGTAATGAATTCTTCATCGGACCCCATTGAGTATCATATGACCATGAATTATTCAGATTTGCACAATTCATCTGGATTGCCGATGTTGTATTCAGTAGGGACATGTATTTGAGGAGAATACTCATTACTTTCTTCAAAGTTGCAGATTCCATTCCCTTCTTGTGCATCCAAGTATGGTTTAAAAAATAAGTCGGAGCAGAAGTTTTTACGGTTTTTATCGCAGGGTTCATCGTGTTCATCGTCACTTGGTTCGACGTTGCTTATTGATCCTTTAGCAATACATTATTTTACATAAAAGTCCCATAGTTCATTCTTAGTGCTTCTATCAATGTTTCAATGATTTTTGAATTTTGATCCTAGCCAATTTAAAAATTTGAGATAGTCGGTCCCGTTGTCCAAGTCATATGGGATCTTACTATTGCAAGTATGGGACAATGGATAATATTTAAGGAAAAATTTCTCACCCACTTCGTTCCAAGTAGTGACTGTACCATCTATCTCATTATTCCACCATTCTTTAGCATCCCCACCAAGTAAATTTGAGAAAATATGCAATCAGACTTGATTATGATCCACATTAGGAGCTTTAATCCTATCTGATATTGCGAGTACTTTTGCCATGTGGTCGATGACGTCACCCCTGTCTATTCCATTGAAGGTGTTGTCTCGTAATATCTTTAAAAATTCATCACCGATCTTGAATTTAGCATTTAAGTTGGCACTATGTGTAGTATTATCCGAAAGGTCATCTTCAGAGGTATGTTTCGTCATGGTTCTAGTTTTCGTCAAATGTTTCCTGAGTACAAGAACAAACGATCAGTAGGATGTGCCCTCAGGGGAGAGAACACAGAAAACAGGAAATTGAATACGAAAAATCAAGGTTGCTACTGTATCAGGTGATTGATACGCCGTTTTCAATTAATTTGAATACGCCGTATGGATCTTCTAAAGGTCAGTACATCGTATTGAGTTTGCAGAATACACCGTATCGTTTGGAAGAACAGGATACGTTGTTTGGACTTGAAAAAATCAATACACCTGTATCTGGTAGTAAATATGATATGTCGTATCTAACGTGGTGAAATGCCCGTATCAGTGGCTAACCAAAACCGGTACTTTGAAAACAATTAAATAATGCAGAAATTTAAACAAACAATTAAGCACACAATTAATCAAATATAAACAGAATTTTAAAACAATTAGATTATTCTAAGCTAAGCTAATTAAGGGTTAAAAATACTAACAAAATAAAGATTAAACAATTTCCACTCCCTGGCAACGGCGCCAAAAACTTGATGTGTTGTCGTGTAGGTTGTATTTATTGATTATCAAGTTTTAAATTTATATTTAGCCGACTTATCCAAAAACAACACTTTAACGGGCAGTGTACCCGGTCAAGATGGAGTTTCGTGGTAAGTAGGGTGTCAAACACTAAGAGCGAGAAAGTTAACCTTATATTCTATCAGTATTTTATTTAGTCTAGTTAATTCTACGTTAATTCTAATTAGTGTTAAACCTATGCTAAACCTAGTTCTAATGATAAAGGGAGGTTTTCAGCTTGAGAGACTGGCACAAGTTTTGTGGCGACTTAAATCAATTCAATACACAATAAACACGCAAGAAGATAATCAGAAGATAAAAGAGCGGTCAAGCCAAATGATAGAAAACTATATTAGCCATATTAAATCCGATTAAACGTTGTGATAAGTGTTAAATTGTATACATAAAATACCCAGGATTTCGCCAATAAAAGCCAAAAATATGCCAAAATATAGAAATATGTGTGCTTTTGTGTCTCAATGTGCAGAAAAGGATATCAAAGTCAATAAGAGCAAAAATGAGTAAAAACCGACAAGAAATGAAGAGACAAGTACAAGAGAAAGATTTGAAGCCAATTTCAAAAGCCGGATCAAGACCGTGGTCGAGAAAAGTCAAAAAAGTAAAGAAAAAGTCAAAGTTTGAAGTGAAATGACTATTATACCCTTTGAAGAGGATGCAAAAAGACTAAAATACCCTTTTGGGCCCTTCTATACTATTTGGATCACAAAAGCCCAACAAAAAGCCCAAAGTAAAAGTCCATTTCCTGTTTTCAAAACTACAAGGGCTAGGATTGACAAATTTCAAAGTCATTTTACACTACATTTGGAAAAAAGAAAACACAAGGACTTGTTGTGCAATTATGCCAAACTTTTAAACCAAACGCGGGCTAACTTCTCCCTAACAGCTTTATACCTGCTTTTCCCGCCAAAAACCCGAACAAACCCAATCCCCCTAAATTCTTCTCCCGTCTCTTCCAACTCAATCCCACCTCGTATTTACCAACTTCCACATCATTTTGCACACGTGGCAGCTTCCTATTGGTCTGAACACCTCATCCATTACAATCAACGGCTAAAAATCAAGTTTAAAGTGATCAAGGGCTAGGAACGATTGAAGTTCTCATCCTCTCTTCACCCTCATCTATAAATAGGAGATTGTTATTCAGTTTAGACAGTTTTTTAGAGTTAATTAGTTAAGTTTTCTTTGTAATTTTCTCTTCTTAGCTTACGTGTACTGTTCACCTTTTCCAATTGAGTTTTTAAACTTTCAAAGTTAGTTGTACCTTCTGTTTTCTTATCTTGTACTATTTTTCCTAAATCAATAAAACTAATTGAGTTGTTTTCGTTTTCAAGTTTACATGTTATAAGCTGTTTTTAGTTTAGCACAAAAACTAAATTTAGCTTATTCTGTTTTCTTGTTCACAAGTTGGTTAAAATTTTTGTTAAAGTCTTTTCAAATACTGATTTTTTCTACTTTTATTCACACTAAGGTCAATTTGAATTCAAGTTGAATGAATAATGGGAAGCTTTTGGAGTTGATAAGCTCAAGTTAGCTTATTGAGCTTAAGTTCTTGGTCTAGAGGCTAGGAGCCATTAGGATATTGAGTTTTAAGGTCATTCACTCAGAAAGAGTGACCTAGAGTTCAGAGATTACAAAATTCAGGTTTCACTCTCTATATTTCATTTTAGCATTTGAAGCTTAATATAGATGCTTATTGTGAATCAAAATGCTTATTTCCTTTTTAAAGGTTGTTTTTAGTTATCATTAGTTTAAGCTGTTGTTAATTTTCGCATTACCTATTCTAGCAAAATAATCTTTTAGTTAAAACGTTTAAAACTAGTGATAAATACCTAGTGTGAGTAACAAGTTATTTTAAACATAAGCTTTAGTTTTTAAGTGCTTAAATAGCTTAATAGATTAGTTTAAATAGAGTAAGATAGTAAGGATTTAAAACATTTTTTAGTTTAAATTAGTATATTAAGTGAAATTCAGTTGGGGGCAGTTTTTGTTAACTAGTGTTTGGGATAAGGTGTTGTTGACTCTAAAAGTCAACAAGACATTGTTAAAATACTTTACATAGTTTAGATTTTCAAAGTTTACAAGTTTTAAACAAGTTTTGCAAGTTAGTTTGTAGATTTCAATTTTAGAGCTAAAAAGTTGATTCTAGCACCAGGACATTTTAAGTGCAAAAGTAAGTTTAGAGTAAAGTGATTTTTTAGCATTCTATGATCAAATTTGGTTAGTAAAAACTTAGAAGCATTAATAGTTTAGTTAGTTTAAGAATTTTAACTAGAGGTTTAGCCTGCATTTTTTAAAAGTTTGTCCAACACATCATAACCAAGCAGTACTTACTCAGTAAGTACTGCTAAGTCTCATCAATTTTCTAGTTAGTTTATAGCTCTTGTAATTAGGAAGTAAGAACTTAGTATTAAGCAACTTAGTAGATCTCCATTAGCTTTATTAAGATCATCTTTTAAGTTTCATTTTTAAGTTTTTAGTCTAGCTTAATTGATCTTGTAAAAGTGGTACTAACAGTAGTTGAGATTACTAGCTTATTTCTTTTAGATTTCTATTTTCTAGTTATCATTTTCAAAATCCTTTTATCTAGGTTCCTTTTATAATCATAGAATAGCTTATTTGCAAAATTTCAATCTCTAGGATTTAGATTTGAGGTAGTTAGCTTATTAGGATTTGCTCAATATCAGTAAATAAGCCTGAACTTCCACTTTTTAATAGCAAATTTCTTGTTAATCTTGTTTACTTGTAGCTCATTTCTTTTTAGAAATTCCTAGTGCATATCATAGGTTTCCCATAGACATCTTTTTTGGTTTCCTTGCTTTTATTGAGTAATAAGCAAGATATAAGTACAACGCAAAAGTTTAGATAAGTAGAATTTTCAAAGTTAACCAATTTTCAGTAAATGCAGTTTAAGAAGTTAATTTTCTAGCTTATTCAGTTGATAAAATGTCAATGTGCTTTTGTTAAAGTTGTAGTATTAAAGCTCAGGTTTAACTTTTATGTTTTAAGTTTTTGCTGATTTTCATTTTTTAGATAAGCCAAAAATAAGCTAAATCGTAGGGTCTGTTTGGTACATTTTTAATAGTTTAAGGTTGTCTGTTTTAACTATAGTGTAAATTTCTTTTAATTACCCCGCCTACCCTTTACTTTCATACTTTTCATTTTCTACCTTGTTCTTTCAGTTTAATAAAATAGTTTTTATATTTTTGAAATTAGTTTAATAAAATTAGGTTTTAGGTTTTAATTAGTAAAATTAGGGTTTAATTGATTAGTAAAAATTGGGCATTTTTATACCATTAGTTTTCTGCACATTTTTAGTAGTTAAAAATCATTTTTCTTTATTTTTCCAATTGAATTTGTATTTTCTAGAAATTAAAATAGGTTTTAGGTAATTTCTTTTTCTTAAGAAATTCATAGAAAATAGAAAAATAGTTGGAAAAATCTAATTCTTTTTGTAATAATTTTCTTTTTCATTCTAGTATTTTTGAAAAATAAAAATAGAATTTTAGTAATAATTTTTAGAAAAAGTTTATTTTTAGTAATTCATTTTTCTTTAAAAAATCATATAAAATTCAAAAATAGCTAAAAAATTTTGATTCTTTTTCCTAAAATTTTCTTTTTAAATTTGTGATTTTTAGGTATAAAATTTGTTAAAAGAAGTGCCTTAGATTTTAAATTTCAGTTTTAGCTCACGTTTTTAATTTTCGTGTATTAAAATTTCGTGCTAGATAATTGTTTTTAATTCTTTAATAGTTTCTATAGTTTAATTGTGCTATTATATAAAGTGTTATCAAAAATCAAAAGATCCTTGATTCATTTCTGACTCCGAATCCTGAATTATTTCCCGAATTTCAATTCACGACAATCGTTGAGATACGACCCAGAAGAAAATACTTCCCGTATAAAAAAAAATATAACGTATTGTGTTTTCTTAAGTGAGATTTTATCCTTTTATTTTCTCTTGATTGAGAAGTAATTTGGAAAGAATTGTCACGGGATTTATACTATACATATATAAATTTGACTAGTGCTCACACACGCAACCAAATTTTGGCGCCGTTGCCGGGGAAGACGTGATCGCGTGAACGATTGTTGAAGAATATTCGTTGAAGTAGAGTTTCGAAGATCCTTCCTTTGGAAGTTATTTTGCTATTTTTGTTTAAAAAATATAAAAAGTTCATTAATTCGATTCCTATCGAATTAGTAAAAAAATAAATAAAAATACATTTGGATACTAGCTATCCATCTTAAACCATTCCAATTAACAACTAAACAAATCGTGAAGTACTTGCGAGGAACGACGGACCTTTGAGTTTACAAACTATAAGGTGAGTTTAAGGAAAAGTGATAGCTACTCTCTAAGTAGTCATTGCGGCTCGCTAAGCTTTTCCGCTCACTTGTGCGTAATCTTGGAGACTTATCGTGAAGCTTGTAATAAACGATTATCAAAAATATTTTTGTTTTCATTCTTAAGAAAAACTAAAAATTGTAAATTTCCCCCAAAATAATCTTCTTAATCTCAAATTCTTCTTCTTGGTTATTTTCACTAGTGCATGCGCACTCGATCCTCCTTGGAATACACAATTCCAAGAAGACGTAATTGTCGACGATCTCGACACCGACAAGAGGCAATCCCTCTCATTTTGGATCCGATTCCAATGGCCGATGACCGACCTATGGCCGAGCAACTTCAAGCTCCCACCGGGGGGTTTGAAAGTGCTATAGTTGTACCAATCATAAATGCTCAAAATTTTGAACTAATTCCTTTCTCAATAATCCTTTTCGAAATCGATTTTGCCGAGAGGTAATGATGAGGAGCCTCATGCTCATATTAGTCATTTTGAGAGCCATAACTAATAATCAAAGGTACCCGGATTGTTACTAACACCACCATCAAACTTCTTCTCTTTCCTATGTGTCGTGGACGGGTTGCCAATAAACGTGCTCGACAAAGAACCCCGAACCTCTATTCTTCATGGGATGACTTAGTGTCGAAGTTCATCAACTTCTTCTTTCCACCTTTCTAAGACTACATATCTTCGGAATGTATATAACCGAATTTTCGACAATTGCTCAAGAATCGTTTCTCCGAAGCTCTTGGGACCGTTTCAAGGAACTTCTAAGGAAGTGTCTCTCACCACGGGTTTTCGCCGAATGCACCAATTGAACCATTTATATTCGTTGAGCTTAATGATCAGATCTCTTAATTCCACGCTGCCGGTGGCTATTTTTTTCTCTACAAAAGTTCAACCGAAGGATTACAAATCATAGAGAATAAAGCCAAAGTTAGATGTTCCAACTAAGCTCACTAATCTAAAGGCAAAGATAGAACATTATTTGTGATCCTATTGGTCCAGATATGTGAAACACGATATGGAGAGCCATCCTAGTATCTAGATCACTTGGTCAGTCTCACTAGACCTAGTTGAATGATAGGTCACATATTCAAGCACATAGACAAGTATGAAATGATAAAAATAATTAAACAATCAACGATAAATTAAGCAATCGAGATTAAACAAACCAAACATTGAATCTTCATAAAAACGGCTAATACACGAGGATATTAGCGCATAACCATTGTAATAATACAAGTATAATTAAACAACCAAGGTAAACTAACCGAGTTAACGAACGATACCAAAAATCAAATGATTACAAGAGTATAGGAATTACACGGTGTCTTCTATGGAATTAGTTTCGATGTTTGACCTTGGCTGCTCTTTGTTTCTTCAGAAAATCGACTTTTATGTTTATGGTATAAAGAATATGATTTAGCACCCTGAAAACTCATTTTTGAGTCTTCTATTTATACTCTCTGAAAATAGGTTGATACGCCGTATTGAGTGAGGTCAATACGGCGTATTGGGGTGAATTCCTTGGAGTGCGCACTACGTTCACAATCAATCAGTAATAACTGTCTTCAATCATATTTATTGCAGGATCTTTGATTGTTTGACCAGCTGGATACGGCGTATGTAATCAGCAGGATACGCCGTATTGAGTCTTGAATGTACGTGTTTTCTTATGAAGTCCAGGCGCTGATACGTCGTATCATCTTTGCTAGATACGGCTTATGTAGTCAAAAATAAGCAATATTTAAATATCATCATTTAAGCTCCAAAATGTGCGCCTTTTAGCTTATCTTCACAATGTACTCCATAATTACTGCAATTAACAACTTTGAGAAATTAAGTAACAATTCTTGCAATAATTATATAAAAGTGGGTAATTTACTTGGGATAAATGATGCTATAAAAGTAACATTATTTGATGTCATTAATCATCATTCAGAAACGGGTCAAAGATGTACAACTTGGAGTAGAGAGCTATCAGAAGAAGCTCAACATCACTAAGCCACAAAAAAGATTTTCCTAGAATCTCATTCAAATAGTCTTACACCTTGCCATATGATCTGAAGGGGGTTATGTATCTGAACCAGAGCAAACGAAATAGACTGATGCAAGCGGATGAGCTCTACAAGTTTTTAGACGGAATGCTCAAGTCTGTTAGTAAGATTCTCCATGAAAGGCTGCAAAACTTTAAGTTGGGATACAACAAAACTTTAAGTTAGGATACAACAAAGACATGCCAAAAAGAAAATGGACAGACAAGGATCAGAATCAGATAGACATTATGGTCAAATTGATTGACAAGAAGCTACTGGAAAGACGAATCATGAAGGGCTTGGAAGGATTAGTTGGTGGAAGGAATATTAAGACAGACTACCGACTACTATAGCGGACAGTATGACTTTGTCATACTCGGTTTTAAACAATTTTAGGTCTTGTCTCATATTATATCTTGTGAATATGTATATATGTAATGTAGATACTTTAGTATATATGTGTTGATTATAATTTTTCATGAATTTGTCATTAAATTCAAAATATTTTAAAATATGTACTCAACACTATATCCTACCCTCATTAATTGAGAGGGAGCATTAAAATATTCCTAATAAGCATGCTAATCAGTAATATTTTTTCCCTGAAAGCTTAATTTAAATCAATTGATATCTAGTTAATAAAACAATTTGACATTTTTGATAAGAGGAGAAAATATGATTAAAATATAAGGCTAATAATGTGGTCTTGGTGACTCAAGTGCAACTTCTCCCTCTTATGTGCAAAACACTTTTGAATATCGATACACATATGTAGGGGGAGCAATTTTAGAAAAGATGAAACCATCAAGGTACAATAGTTTTGATTTTGTATCACTAGTACCTTGATTGATTTTCAAATAGATTTATTGGCTATAGTGGAAATACCTAAAGACTGACTATGTACTTATTATAATGGAGATATAAGGCGGTTAAGGATAGGTATTCGCTCCATGATCTAGCCAGAACCGGAGGGATCTACCAAGGGACATTCTAATAGTTAGATTAGAAGTTCTTATGTATGATATAAAAACGAGTAAAGTGAGAATGAGAATAATGCCGACTAAGATAGAGCTAGCACTGGAACAAACCCAACAAGGTGTTAGTCATGAAGTCTTGGTAAGCATTGAAGGGGTTGAAGAATGAAAAAGAAATGTAAGGAAAAAGGGTCTAAAGAAAGAAGCCCTCTATACACTTAGGCAGAATTCGGGTCAATACATATGCTATCAGAAATACTAAGATGTTGTTTGGTATTGAAGATAGTCATTATGGACCTAGTGATGCAATGCACAACCCTCCCCAGCTACTCAAGGTCTCTCAAAAGACACTTGTTTCATTTCTCATGGAGACAAACACGTTATCTATCAACTTTCTCACTCCGAGTTAGTTGATATTGAAAAGGTGGCAGTTAGCTCCAGCCTCCGATTACCAAAAACAAAACGCACTATTAGGTCTAGAGCCAAAAGAGATCATCAATAAATCTCATTAGGACACTATTCTAAATTACACTTGTTCATTATACACTGTGAAAACAAGTGAAATCATAAGAGTCCTACGCATTATCCTTGTGATCTTGCCAGAACATCATAGTGATACTTCACAGTATTCACATTGACGATGGAAATCCTTCCAGTGCCAACATCAAACAAGCACTGCGATTGGTGACTTGTGTGATCCTATACGGATCAAACTTGTGACAACTGAATATCAATATCGGTTCGGTATATGATTTTACGTATTTATTTGAAAAGATAAAACTTTTGGCGTGCTATTAAACTCTTATGTCCATGGGTAGCCTCAAAAGGGCATCTGGGCATATGAAAGCTGAACACGAATTGACGACTCAATCAGTAAGATAGTAACTAACCGATTCACTCTTACCGTGTTGTCTGCTTTGAGACGTTTTGGTAATGAGAACATGCTAGTACAGCCACGAAACCCTGTCAAGGAGATTCTTTTGAATAATACCTGATCACAGGTATAGTATTTATACTTTTTAACGGGGAACCGGAGATTATTGCAACCTAAAATCAACGAAATGACAAAGACACTCTCGTCCATATATGTGCTTATTACTAACCTAAACCTATAGATTTACCTGGTGATGGTGTTGTCTAGTTCCCAACGAGTCAGATTCATAGTCACATGCTCATACCCGATCGACGAATATAAAGACATGATGAAAGCTCGAGTACATGTTACTCAAGTCTTCTGATACTTTAATACTCAACGTCTTCTTTGAAGTCATAAAGTGTTCAAGATGAAGCATATCAAGGGAGATTGTTCAAAAGCTTTCATGATGAAGTAAAGTATGAGCATATTGGTCAAAAAGTCAAAATATCACAAGAAGGCGAAGGATTACAAGATGATGTAGATATGATGAATGACTTATGATCTCATAAAGTTCAAGATCACAATTCTATAAAGCATGCAAGAATATGTTTCAAGATCACTACATCAAATTTACAAGATAAAGACAAAGAATCAAGACTGCGAGCAAGACTAAAGACATTTTTAGAAAGCAAAGCTTAAGTTTTTGTAAATTGGAGTGACCTCCCTTAGGGGGAGATTGTTAGGAATCGAGAAAAGACTCGGTCACTTCCAAAATAGTAGCTCTTAGCTCGTAGTTAAATATTGTGTGATAAGTAAGCTAACCGAGTTAACCCATGGACTATCCATGGGTTGGCCGGCCCATGTAAGGGATATATATATACCTCTTCATGCCTTGGAGAGGGTGTTGGTTGATTGGATAATACACATTTACATATTTCTTTATCTCTCTAAGTGTTTTAACCACCTACTTTCTCTCTATAGATTTATTTCTTTTACTTGTTTTAGATTGTGTGATTTGATATCCTACACTGTTGATATTGAATATGAGTGGGGTAATACTTGCGACGAAAAGGCGATGCATGGCTGTTCACGGATTGAAAAAACTTCTGTAATGATGACCTTCACTTATACACTGTAAGTTCGGTAGTTTATAGAGGATATCAAAACCAATCAAGAGATCTTTTCTATGGGAGCTTGATCTTAAGAGCCTTCTTTTCATTACACATTTTAGAAATAACCAAATATTTATAGGTAAGCTTATTTTGTCAATGACAAATTTTTACCCATTAGCGGCCATAAAGTTCTGGTGGTGAGGTTTCCAATAGTGATCAGGGAGGATATTAGGATTCAAGATGGAAACTAAGGAACCGGTATCAAAGAATGCAATAACCGAGAAAGGTTTTGCATACGCATATGTAAGGAGGTGGATTTTGGCTAGTGGTAATGGTGGGTCTTCTTGTACTAGTAGGACATGCGATATTGGTTTTATCATGTAGACCCCAAAATCAAAATCATTGTCAAGTGAATCTGAGTTAAAGTCATTATCGGATGAGAAATCTGAGTAGGCGGTCGTGCACAAGACCGAGTCTTCGGGCTCATCATCTAGAGAATAAAGTGACTCATGTGTAACAACCCATAATTTCAAGTCATTTTACGTCAATAAACACAAACTA
>BQNB010043600.1:29557-45414 GCA_026074375.1 Tanacetum coccineum | reverse complement strand
TAAAAGTTGTAATAATAATTTAAAAAAGGAGTAATATAATGAACTCGATGGAACTTTTTTAAATTAATAATTAATTTGAGGCATATTGGAAAAGAAATATAAACCATTAATTTAAGACGGGGATGGTGCAAGTACAACTAAGGTGGCGTTTGATGTTTGAAATTGACTTAATTGATTTAATATAAAAAAATTGAATTTTTTTAAATCATAAGAAAAATGTTTGCTTGTGACTTAATAAAAAAAGATGACTTAAAATATTACGAGTAAAGGCTTGTTTGTTAAAATTTTCTGTTAAGTCATGTTTAATTAAAAGATGACTTAATGCAGACACCCTCAGTTTTATTACTTAATAATTTCAGTCACTTTTCTTTATTAATTCACAAACAAACAATTTGCATATGACTTAATAAATTCAGTTTTTTTCATATTAAGTCAATTAAGTCATTTTCAAACACCACCTAAGTATACTATAAAGTTTAAAGGTGGTACACAATTCTTTTTTTTTAATAAACACATCAATTCATTCATAACTCAAAAGGGCGATGAATGGTTAAAAATTATCTATTTTGCAAGACTTGTACCTCATCACATGATAAGCTATGGCTAAAAATACTCAAATGTGTTTTTTCTATAGAAAATGTTTTAACCGATTTAACAATAACCATGTCTTCTAGCGAGGAGATAAAAAAACCCAATATAATTTTAATTCACGCTTAAAATATGTACAAAGTTGCATCATCATGAACTATATTGTAGAAGACTTTTTTTAGAGAAAGTAATGTGAAGTTCAATGTAAAATGTTATAGTATTATTTTTGATACTCTTGTAATGAATAATTTATTTTTTAACCATTTTTACAAATTTGTGAGTAACCTATATCTAAAATAGTAAAATATTATAAGTAATCAGCTTATTTGTTTTACGTTCAATTGAAACATGGTACAAAACTATAAATAATATAGATCTAGATAATTTTAGTACCTAAATTTCATACAGATTCACATGATTTTATATAGTATTATTCAATTTTATATAAAAAGACATTTTTATAACGAGGTTTGTTAATTTAACTATTTTTTAGTATATAGATAAAAATCATACAATACGCAGATAAATTCATAAAAACTTCTTATCGTCTAAATGATGCTCTCTCCTTTATGCAATACAAGTTATAAAATTGTTTAGCTTGCTTATTGTTTTTTGTTTTTCCCAAAAATATCTTTAAAATGTATAATTTTGTGGTGCCTTAAAAGGTTTAATATTCAAAAAAAAGTACTCGTATTGTA
Organism: Tanacetum coccineum; assembly: GCA_026074375.1. NCBI lineage: Eukaryota > Viridiplantae > Streptophyta > Magnoliopsida > Asterales > Asteraceae > Tanacetum > Tanacetum coccineum. Next base: position 44,128 of record BQNB010043600.1, on the reverse strand, counting down.
AGTTAGTCACAAATTGCATGCTTTTCTTTTTTTTTTTTTTTTTTTTAGAACGACAAGTTAGTTGTTAGTGGTTCGAGCTCACAGTGACATCCAATTGGGCAGTACGCAAGACTCGAACCTTTGCCTTAGGGGATAAACCCCACTCCTTTTTTCGCTCCTGAAGGAAAACCCTCACGGCGAGGCTTGAACCCAAGACTTCTCGCATGTGGTAACAACCTCCCCAAGGTTACCCTTGGTGGCCATCTGAGCTAGCCCAGATGGTTTTCTTTATTTTTCATGAGTTTTATTATTTAGCATTGATGATAAGCTCGTATTATTTACATTTCGATATTAATGATAGTTTGTATTTATTAAAATTTGGAATTAATTGTTGCTCCATAGCTTTAAAATCAAACTCCAAAAAACTCCTTTATGACTTGTATATTTATTGTATTATGATATAATAAATTACTCCCTCCGTTTCAAAATTATTGTCTCCCGACAAAAAACACACAAATTAAGAAAAGTGCATTTATTACTGCTTTTTCTTTCTTATTTTTTGAAAGAATGACAGTTTTACCCTTAGCTAATTAATTAAATTATTCTTCAAAGTTTGTAATTTTAATTTCAAACAATGGTAATATAAACTTGATCAAACTTCTCTATCTATTTTTAGTAGTGGACAATTAAAATGGGACATCCTAAAAAGGAAACGTGGACAATAAAAATAAGACGGAGGGAGTAGTATTCTAAGAATTGAGAAAAAAAATTAATTAACTTTTCACCAAAATGTTTAGGAAATTAATATACCACTAGTTATATAACGTCATGCATGCACGGAGCTTTGGCACGAGTATTAACTTCATTAAACTTTGTACAATCTCGTGTATTTACTTTTATCTCACAATCCGTCTTAATTTTATTGTCCACATTTTTTTTTCTCAAATTAATGGTCAGCTACTATATATAATAGCAGAAAATGTTTAAGTTAACTATATTACTTTTACTAAAAATTGTTATTTATAAAATTATATGAAAATATTAAATAATTGTCAAAAGATAAAACGGACTTTTTTTTACTTTTACAAAAATCAAAGCTGTAAGCCTCTAATAAATGCATTTTTTAAGAGGTATGCTAGAACTACATAATTTGTACAAAACAAATCCACAAAATGAGGTGGCATGTGCGCTATTGGCTTCAAAGTATGAGATTATTTGAACGGAAAGAGATAGAATACCACTTATAAACATGACAACTCATTTTGTAAATTTTGTTTTGTACAAATTATGTGGTTATAGTATACCTCTTTTATTAAACTATTTGTTTTTTGTTGTGTCTAATTTTATAACTTGTGTACGTGCGGGTTAAACTTGTAAAGAGATATAATATGAGTCATTATTGAATATGAATAGTAAAAAAGAAGATACTTTTTTCAAATATGTTTATTTAATCTTATAAAGAGAAATAACATGAGTTGTTCGTAGATCTACAATCTCATGTATTCATTTACTTAGCACAATAACTCACAGTCTCATGCTTTCATTTTAATATTTATAATTCCGTGCATGTATATTTATCATATATAATGATAACAATATTTATTAATAACAACATATATGTTGTTTTTCTACATAAGAAATAGGAAGTGTCAATTTGATTTATAAACTTTTATTTATAAATATGTTACTCATAATTTATTTAAACTTTTACAAATGGAGTTTTATTAATTATTATTTTTTAGCTTTTTTCTATGAAATTGATACATGTATTTTTGAGGAATTCTAGATCCACAAAAAGTTCATTAAAAATCTTCCACACAATGATGTGGCAAGATTATTTGTCCAATCAAATAGATTCTTGCTTTTTAATAATTGTTTTGATTGGACAAATAATCTTGACACATCATTATGTGAAAGATTTTTTGTAAACTTTTTGTGGACATATTAAACAAATTATTTCGATTTTAAATTTTTATTAACTAAATAAATGATTCAATTTGTCACGTAAGCATATCCCCCTATTGATACAACTGATTTTCCTAATTTACTTTTTCCATTTTTTGAAAATCTTATTATATAAGAGATAGCTTAAATGGCCAACTATTAAAGATTTAAAGACAATCAAATTTGATAAATTATTAAACGAGGTTTGTAAACCAGCGCTCCGCTACGGAGCGCGGGGTCAACCCGTGTTTTAATGGGATGCATTTAAGGGTGCATTTAATGTGCATTGGGCAATGATCTTGCCCTTTAATATTAAACAAGTTGGTCGGCCCGTGCTTTGCTGCAGGATGATTGATAGGCGTCGTTGTTATTAACGGTGGAATGGGTCGCCTGAGTAGGCCCTTTGATACAAAGGGTGGAGAGCTGTGTAAGCGGGTCGGGCCGGAGCGGGTTATCATTAAATGCAACCCGGACATCAAGTTAAACTTTCAACTACAACAATGTTTATGGAATCATACTTTATGCTATTACAACTGATAATTTTCATCCAAATATATATGAAACTGTTGGCTCTTTTCTTTATACAACAATTTAAAGAAAGTTTTGCCTGAACATATAAGTAGCCAAAATATAAAATGTTATGTCTGAGCAAAATGAGCCATTAAATGAAACATTCCATTAACAATGTAAATTCAGATATTATCCCTATATGTTTGATGCACAAAACAGGAGGATTTTAGATATGAACTTGGGAAAACTACTTAACTTTTAATGTCAGTAAAGAAACTCATTTGTTTCTCTCTGTAGTTCGAATACATTAAAATAAGAATCTCCTAAATTTCAATGGTTTTCCCTGTCATTCTCTAGAAATGACGGGCCTTTTCCCAGGAATACCAAGAGGCCACAACGTTTACGAATTTCGAATAAATTTGAATCACGGAAGTTTCTGATCCCCTTTGCTACGCCATGAAAATCATTAAGTAATTAAGATAGGCGTGCATTTACCTACCTCGGCTGATTTTTCGGTTACGGACAACCATATGATATACTTCTAAGCTCTAAAGCAGCAAATGCTATTCAAATACATTGTCTTTGACCCTTGCCTTTATATTGACTAATCCACTCTCATGTCCTTTGTGATCATATCCGGGATACAACAATAAACAAAAAAAGTTGTAATAATGAATTAGTAATGAAACATATATATAGTTGTGTCTCTAGTTACAAACGGCATTCAACCATAAGAACCAACAATATACACATTCAGTCACCTTTCAGAAGAATGTTGCAGCAGCGACAGCCAAACACCCCCTTAACGCTGAACATTTGTAGAAAAATGTTGCAGCAGCCACTGCCACCTTCTTTTTCTGACGCCTTTTCTTCTTCTTCGTTGATTGGCTCTACTCGGCTATCTCCACTGCCACCTCAGTCTGCTATTGAGAATCTGCAAACAGATTGACCATGTATTTTATTAATATCAGGCAACTTACAATCCAATACTACACGACATAAATAGCTCTAAGAACAATTACGAAGAAAAAAAACGCCATAAAATTTTCAAGGAACTCCTAAATGTGGCCATGTAACCGAAATATCGTTAGAAAAAATGCGACACCCATTTCATTCTTTTAACCCAAAAGCACACATCTTTTGGTCGACATATTGTAACAGACATTACATGGGAAAATATGTACATAAACCCCAAATTATATTTAAAGCAAATTAGTCATTTGTGTCCATAACCACAAAAATTTGCATACGGTGTAACGGGTTAAAATGGGTGAATTATAATATGGGTCAAAATAGTAGCCTAATCCGCGTATACATTATTTATTCAGTTACCTAATCCCGCACTTCTGTAATAGTCTGAACCTAATGTACCTCATTCATAAATCTATAGCAGCTAATCCAAACACACCCTATTCTTATTTCTACAGTAGCCTGATCCAAACACCTTGGAACGACAATCATTCGTATATTTAGAATTTGGTTTCAAACCATCAAAGATCGCCTACCTTTAAATGAAGTGTGCTTTTAGATCCTCTAAACTGCTAATAAATGAATCTAACAAACATAGTGGTGGTGTACCTCATCTCACGGCACGGAGCGATAACATAGTTGTTATGCTAAAATGTGTTTCATTTAATCATATCCAACATATATATTCTACCACACAATGCATCACAGGTACTTATAACTTATTATATGCATAGTAAGACTACAATTTACCAGTGATTTTAGAATACGTCTCGCGCTTTGCATTTTCAACACCTTTTGTCGCCTTTGGGGCTTTTTTCGTACGACATATCTTTCGCGGATTCTGCAGCCTTTGTTTAAAATGACATGTAAAAGATTATGCAAGATACGTATGTAGTTGTCCCGTTGTATTTAAAACATACATAAACAATGGGCGTACTTGATAGTGATGAACACCCTAAGCTTCATTGTTTCGCAGCCCAACTCTGCTCAAATTCAGCATTGGGTTTACCCGATCCACCAACCGAAAACATACCTATTGCTAACGCCCGAGGACTGTTTTCGACGCATTCCCTTTATGTGTGAACCAACTACAAAAAGTCACCCATTATCAAAAAATTAGTTATAAAGTGAATACATTCAACATCACGTTTATACTAAGGGAGTGGTGGGCTGTTGGCTTGGTGCCAAGCTATGGCGCCAGTTTTGGCTATGGCTCACTACTCCATGGTTCGTGCCAAGGCCTCTCGGCTTAGCTAACAGCCGACGCCATAGTTGTTTTTTTTTTAATGTTTTTGTGAAAAATTAACCCTATGGCACGAGTTTTGGCTATGGCTCACCACTCCATGGTTCGTGCCAAGGCCTCTCGGCTATGGCTCACCACTCCACTGAATTCTGGTGCCATACCAAATCTGGTGCCAAACTCCATTTTCCTCCACTTTTTCTCTATGGCACGAGCCTGTGGCACCACGACTCCCAGTGCTCTTAACATGTAACTATATAAAAGTGTGACGACACTTGACTTGGTGTATTTTTCTGTTTTATCCTGTATTTTTCTGTTCTTGTCTCATACTGCTTACATTTACTTTATGAAAACAGTCACTCTTTTAAATCGTATTTCGAAAACCATATCTTGATTATCCGCATTTTATAAAAAAATAACCATGTTTCTTGTTGACACTAAAACGCTCTATCGACTTTGAATGTGTGCTTAAACTTAATATTGTGACATTATATCCTCATTATCCTTTCAGAATGTGTCACAAATTTGATCCTTTCAACAACTTTTAATAAACAAAATAAGGGGCAGTTTCTTTTTTGCTTAATGGGCTTTTTAGAAAAGATTTTTAATCCAATTAGGAAATTTTGATGTTTGTTTTTAACTTATTATAGAAGGGATTCTTGGTTGTAGAAGGGATTAAAAAGCCTTTTCCATCCAGGACAACACATCTTGTAAACATAATCAATAATTGACCAATATACCCACATCTTCTTCTCTTTCCTCACATTTTCTTCTCTTTCGATGGTTTATCCAACCATCTCTAATTAATTTTTATTTTTTTGAAAGAACACCTCCAATCAATATCATAAAAGCATTTCCCAGTCACTAAATCCATCAACTTTCTACTTCGTTACCTCTCCACGTCTTTCTTCTTCCTACACCCACTAGCAAGCTTCTCGAATCAAGTTTTTAGTATTCTCCTCATGAATTAGATCGGGGGTTTTCATGAAATTAGAAACTTATTATTTTTTCGTTGAATTTCAGCAAGCCGTTCAAACAAAAAAGCAAGAATCGTATGTGCTTATTTTGTTATTTTCTTAATGATTGTGATGGATTTGTAGTGGGTTTTGGTATATTCTAGTTGAACATTATGTTATTGATGAATAGATCTTGGTTTTCTCATTTGATCCCCTCCACAAGAACAGAACCAAATGAATAAATAGATCGAATAAACCGATATGATTTTTGTCAACATTTTTGGGGTGTAATTTGATCTGAGTTTTTTTAAGGTGTTTTATATAAAGGTTAAAATGGCCATTTACTACTAGAGGGTATTTTCATTAAGCATAAAAAAGAAACAACATTTTTTTAAACCTTTCTTATTAGAGACATGTCACATTATGTAAACAGACACATAGTCACATGGAACGTGGTATGCTCCGGTACGAAATCGCGAAACGAAAACGCGGTTCGCGGGGTCCTTAAAATTCGGTACGAGCGGAGGTAGGCTCATTTCGGTACGTTCCGGTTTGCTTTGGTTCGATGTATCATATAATTTGGTACGATGTACCAAATTTTGGTAAAATGTTCCATATTATACTTATACAAATATGAGTTTTAACAAGTATATATACATTTTTACAAACTTTTATTAATTTATTATTATATTTAATATTTTTAATTATATACTTTGCAAAATTTATATCATGTATGCATTTTATTAATATTTGATGAGTAAAGCTCACTATTAATTAGCATGAAAGATAATATTGGGTTAAAGCCCATTTATGTAATTTATCAGTTGGGCCAAAATAAAGAATAAAAACAAATCAGATGCCATTTATGTAGTTATTAGGGCAACTCTTTCTTTCAGCCGTTACACTTCTTTCTCTTTCAAAGTAGTCACCAGAAGATCAGAACAACTTCCTTTTCTCTCTTTTAAACCAGTCACCGAAAAATCAGAACACTTTCAAGGTACACAAGTGTTGACCATCGTTGACCGGAACGCCAGAACGCCAAGATTGGCGATCCGGGACACGATCGTACTGCGTTTCGGTACGAGCGATCAGAAACCTAGATCGCGGCTGAGCCAGAGTGAGTCGTGAAAAACAAGAATATGTTAAACCGGATCGAGCCCGGGATCTTATTTGAAATGGGAAGATCTAGGATAGGCGGCCAACCTCCTGGAGAGAGCGATGTACATGGACCATGTGAGTAGGGATGCAACTCCGTGGACCGCTCATCGGGCCTGATAGGTGGTGGTATCACACCCTTCTCAAAGGAACCGTACGTGAGACTCTCGCGTCATACGGCTCCGTCCCGGAATCAGGACCCCCTTTCCTTTGACCAACGGGTCCTCAAACCAACTTGTCATTCCTTTCTATTTCTCGGTAAGCGTTTTTTTTCATTAATTGATTGATTTGATTCAAGGTAGCTTTAGCTTGCTTCCAAGTCCAAGGGCTAACGGTAGAAGCTAGTCGTCAGAAGCGAACTTCCGGGCCGGGAAGGAGCCAAAAAAGGTGAGCTCTATGATAATAGTAAGAGCTCGACTGTTAAGGAGAGGAATGAAAGAGCTAGAGCTCGGGAGAGGCTGGATGGAATGAATGGGCTCAGCCTAAGGGCCTTGAGCCAGAGGTCATACTAATCCTGTCCTTTCAATAAGAAATAGTTAAGACGCACACAAGAGAAGGAGACCCAAGCGCTGCCAACCTACCTTTAATACGAAATTCACCACACTTTGAAAGTGTTTAGATTCTATTAGTGTGCAGTGAATGAATAGCTAAAAGAATAGAGTGACCATCTTTGAATATCTAATATAAAGTAGTCCAGTAAGATAAACATGGATATAACAAATATCTAGCTCTCGTCGAACTAGAAGAACTTCGAAAGCAATTCCTCCCACTTTTACTCGAGCTTCGGATATGAAACCTGTAAGAAAGTCTATTACCAGTACCCGGAGTTGGTCCCCCATTAATACTTCACCGTGAATCACCTTCTCTCTATGATCCTCGTTGCTTACTGCTTATGCTTATTTGTTATTTTAATGCATCTGGGAATAAAAAAGAAGTAACTTGCCGGCCCTCTTCCTTTACGTCCTTCACCCAGCTAGGCAAACGCAGCGCAGCTCAGTCGTGCAAGTTTACGTTGGATTACGGAATCTGGAGTAATGATCGAAATTGAATGTCTTTAGTCAAAAAACGACAAAAGCTGTCCTTGCCATTGAAAAGAGTGCCATGGCCTATTTGTCCCTCATGGCTGCAAGCTTAATGAGCTTACCTCGCCAGAGCGCCTTTATGAAAAACAGGAAAACAAAAAACCCAAAATGGTGCGGATAACCTCAGATGTAGAAAAAAATTGTTAACCTACTGCTCTTAGATGAAACAAATAATATATGAAGTTACTGCACAAAATGTGAGGAGCAACACTATGTTTGTATACCTCCAATGTCAGAAGCGACAGGAGGGTCAAACCACCATGGCTGCAAATATAGTAAATGCCCCGCCAAGATATAGATAACCTCAAGTGTATCTATATTTTTCTAATATCGAAACGGCATCGAAAAAGGGGCACAAATCATGTACAACAATGAATGTGAGCTTGCCTGTAGACTCACAACCCCTATTTACCATTCTGTCTCCATCATTAAACATATTCTAACTCATCCATTTTCATCTTTCCTGATACAAAACAAAACCCATAATGAATTCACAATTATCCCACCATTTGCATCTATTTCCCTTAGTTTACAAATTCAAAATAAAACAAAAAAACCTTGAGAATATATAAGAATACATAAAATCAAGAATTCCATTATGATTAATAAAATTACATAATTTCAGAATTAGATTTTTTTATTAATCATTCTAAACCAACAACACCTAAAATCTTTCAGCTCTAATTAACAGTCCAAGACACCTCTAAAAAAACCAATCACCCAAAAAAGCCCGCGGTTCATACTCAAACCTTTTTTTCAGATACTGTGAAAAAACCCCTAACACACAGTGTATAAAAATGATGATATCAAGATTAGGGTTTATAAACTTACAAAATAGAATATGGATTCCTTGAATCTTCAAAGTAAACAATGATAATGAATCACAGCAACAACTTTTTTCCCCAACTTGTTTTGTGTCTATCGTGAAGATGAATAAGATAAATTTGGAAGTTGTGGGTAAATTTTTGGGTCAGAGTTTTGAGGGGAGGGGTTATGTGTGTGTTTTTTGGTATTTTGTTTTAGGGAAGACACGTTGAAGAGAAAACTGATACGTGTTCAACTCTCCCGGGTGTGTGTGAAACACCGGGTCCGAATAATAATAAAGTACTAAAAGGGTCGGGTCGGGGCGAGCTGTTATAAATGCCGCATCGGGATTACGATCCAGCTCTTTAGTATAAAAAGTACAATATAAAAATCTCTGAGTCAAAATTTGAAGTTCATATTATTAGTCCAATGACCATTGACCAATTTTCTATAGAAAAGCTACTATTTACGGAATACATGTATTACCTCTTTGGTATATTAGCTATTTTTAGTTGTTTATTAGCTGTCATATAATAACTTTAAAATGTTAAACTTATCTGTTATATATAATTACTTACTAACATAATTTGTGGTAATGTAACTTTAACAACATTTCTTTTTTATATGTGTAATAACTATTGTAAATGTAAGTATTAACTTCATTAAACATTAACTAAGTACAATCATAATGTAATTTATTACACTTTTTTTATATGTGTAATAACTATATACTCGTATTAAAGTTATACATTTGAACATTGCATATTGTTAGAACAAACTAGATGAGTCGGCCCAATTGTATAGATGGCCGTACCCATTAGGCTATGATAGGTTGCTTAGTCTGTAAGCTATAGTATTAGTATAAATACATATACAATCCAATGTACAAAACACAATTACAATTACAATAATATATACCCTTTGAGGTTTTATATGGTAATAGAGCCAAAACCCTAAACGACTTTGTTTTTCCGGCACAATTCCGGTCACTTTTCAGCCGCCACAACAACCCTACACTTCTCATCATCTCGCCGTTGCTGCCGCCGGCTGCAGTCGTAAGAAAACCAAAAAAAAATATTGTTGATCGAGTACTGTTACCGAAAGTTACTGTTCATCAGTAAAAAAAATTAGGGCTACGAACAAAAAAGGAGGAATATTACTATGGCTATGATTTCAGCTTTCACCACGGTCGATAAAATGGCTCACAACTCTCGTAAGTTCGCTTTTACCCTTTCACCCACAAATTATGGTTATTGGAAAACTATGATTGAACCATTCCTCATCACAAACAATTTGATGGGTTATGTGGATGGTTCAATACCGTGTCCATCAAAAACCTTATCCGTTACCGATGGTGCCACTGTTCCAAAGGAAAACCCCAATTATCCAATTTGGGTCTCCAACGATGCCCACGTTCGTATGCTAATCATCTCTACAATCTCAGAAGCATCTTTTCGCCATGTTCAAGGTACAACTTCTCGTGATCTTTGGTTGTCCCTTAAAAAGGCGTATGCACCTCATTCCACATCTAGGGAATACACTCTCAAAACACAACTTCTGAGAATAAAGATGCACGGTGATGAAACTCCCGATGCTTACTTAAATCGTGCTCAAGAATATGCTGATGCACTCGCCGCCATTGGTGAACCTGTAAAAGATAAAGATCTCGTTATGCTTGTTGTCTCAGGTCTTCGTGAAGAATATAACGGTCTTAAAACTACAATCACTGCCCGTCAAAGTCCAACTGCATTTAGCGAGCTTCATGCACTCCTTAGTGATCATGATTATATGCTTGAAAAAACTCGTACACCCATTGCACCATATGGTCCACAAGCCTTTTATGGTGCTCGCCCATCAAACAATAACAGGAGTAACGATAACAACAACCGTGGCAATCGCAACAACTCTCGTGGTAACAACCGAGGTCGTGATAATGGTCGTCAATTTGATTGGGCATCCACCCAAAATACAGTGTATGGCACTTGCAATAGATGTGATATTGGTCACATTCCATCACAATGCCCTAATCGTGACCCTTATACTATTCGCACTCGGCCATCCGCTAACTTTGCAAATACCAGTGCTCAATCCTCTAATGCTTTTGCAAATTGGCATTCAGACACCGGAGCCAATAGTCATGTGACACATGATTTGGAAGCGATGGACAATTCAGAGGCATATTATGGTGACGACGCACTTCATGTTGGCAACGGTAAGGGTCTTCCTATTCTTCATATTGGCTCATCTAAAGTTTACTCACCACAAAAGACGTTTTCTCTCAAAAACATTCTTCAAGTACCAGAAATCTCCCATAATCTCCTTTCTGTTCAAAAATTTTGTCATGATAATGATGTCTTTTTTGAATTTCACACTTCCTATTTTGGTGTAAAAGACGAGTCTACACACACCACTCTTCTCATCGGCCCCAGCAAACATGGTCTCTACACCATTACTCTTCCTCAACTAAAGTCCATCAATAAAGTATCTTTTTCGGCTGTACGAGCTTCCCCAACCATTTGGCATAGACGGCTCGGACATCCCCATCAACGTCTTTTGCATTCTATGCTTTCTAATTTTTCTCTTCCCGTTACAAATAAAAGTCTGTCAAGTTTCTGCAATTCTTGTCCATTGGGAAAATCTTCAAAACTACCTTTATTTGAATCTGGATTTCGAAGTAACAATATTTTAGACTTGGTTTATTGTGATGTTTGGGGTCCCGCACCTTTGTTATCGTTTGAAGGTCATAGATATTTTATGTTGTGTGTTGATCATCATTCTCGTTACATGTGGATATATCATTTAGCTCAAAAATCCGATGTGTATTCCACTTTTAAATCATTTGTGCAAATGGTTGAACGTCAATTCACCACAAAATTAAAGAATGTTCAAACCGATTGGGGTGGTGAGTTTCGCAATTTAGCTTCGTTTTTCTCTTCGCTGGGAATTATTCATCGGAGATCTTGTCCTCATACAAGTGAGCAAAACGGCTTTGTTGAACGTCGCAATCGCCATGTTGTGGAGACCGGTCTTACTCTTCTTGCTCAAGCATGTGTTCCTCAACGTTTTTGGCATTATGCTTTTGATACTGCTGTTTACCTAATCAATCGCATGCCCTCTCGCACATCAACAAACAAGTCACCTTTTGAACATATATTCAAACGGTCTCCCGACTACTCTTTTCTTCGTGTCTTTGGGTGCCTATGTTTTCCCCATCTTCGTCCGTACAATCGTCACAAAATGGATTTCCGTTCCACTCCGTGTGTCTTTCTTGGCTACAGCCCCTCCCATCATGGATATCGTTGTCTTGATATCTCTACCGAGCGTCTTTATATTGCTCGACATGTTCGTTTTAATGAAGCACAATTTCCCTTCGATATCCCTAAAACAACTTCCCCACCCCCTTCGAAAACATCTCCCTATTACTCCTCGGAATCACCTTATGTAATTCCTACTACTGACCATCCAAGTCCATCTTCACCACGCTCACCGATTTCATCTCCATCATCAGTTTCACATTTGAGTCCAACTTCTCAAACTTCTCCCGAGTCTTCTAATGGTCAACCATCTCCCGTATCGACTACATCGATACCAACACCACCACCACCCACACCACCACCACCACCACCTCCCATCACTCGGCAACGTCCTGCAAATCTTCGTCAAAATCCCAAACAACGGGTTCCCTACAATCCTTCCGCAAATCATGCTACCGTCCTCCCCACTACCATCACTGAACCAACCTCGTTTACCGTTGCCAACAACTCTCCGGAGTGGCGTCAAGCTATGAAAGAAGAGTATGATGCTCTCATGAAAAATGGAACGTGGTCTTTAGTACCTCGTGCTTCTAATACCAATGTTGTTGATGGTAAGTGGGTATACAGGTTAAAACGGGACAAGAATGGTGCTATCACTCGTTACAAAGCAAGATTTGTTGCCAAAGGTTTTCGGCAACAACCAGGTATTGATTTTCATGAGACATTTAGCCCGGTTGTCAAGTCGACAACTATTCGAGCTGTTTTATCACTTGCGGTTACTAACGACTGGCCACTACGCCAGTTAGATATTCAGAATGCATTTCTTCATGGAAATCTTAAGGAGCAGGTTTATATGAAACAACCTCCGGGCTTTATTGATCCACAACGACCAAATCATGTATGTTTGCTTCATAAGTCTCTTTACGGCTTAAAGCAGGCCCCACGCGCTTGGTTTGAGCGCCTCTCCAAGGCTCTCTTCGATCTCGGTTTCAAAGGCTCCAAAACGGATCCATCTTTGTTTATTTATTCGCGTGGAGACACACTTTTGTACATTCTGGTATATGTGGATGACATCATTGTTACAGGTAATAATAAGGGCACTATCGACAATATAATTTGTCAACTTGGATCCGCTTTTGCATTAAAAGATCTCGGGCCACTTAACTACTTCTTGGGTATTGAAATTGTTCCGCATGTGTCCGGCATTCTCCTATCTCAAAAGAAGTATATTTTGGAGCTATTACAAAGTGCTGGTCTTTCTAACTGCAATCTCGTGTCTTCTCCCATGGTTACCTCGAGCTCACTCAGTTTAGATGACAGTACCGCTTTCTCTAATCCAGTAAAATATCGACAAGTAGTGGGTTCTTTACAATATGTTACCCTATCTCGGCGTGACATAGCTTTTGCTGTTAACAAGGTATGTTCTTTACAATATGTTACCACCGAGAATCATTGGTCTGCAGTTAAACGGATTTTACGTTATCTTCATGGTACGGTTGAACATGGTATGCTCATACGTCGTTCTTCTGGTTCTACCCTTCAAGCTTTTACTGACGTGCTATGGAAAGGTAATATCGATACTTCTCTTGAAGCTTTCTCAGATGTTGACTGGGCTGGAGATTCAGATGATCGACGGTCCACGGGGGGATTTGCTATGTATCTTGGTTCAAGCCTTATATCCTGGACCGCTCGTAAACAACGTACGGTTTCACGTTCCTCTACAGAAGCTGAATACAAAGCCTTTGCTGACACCGTTGCTGAGCTTACATGGCTTCAAGCTCTTCTTCATGAGCTTGGTATCCGTTCATTACCAACTCCTCGATTCCTCTTTCTAAGATCCAATCTGCAGGTTGTTGCCCGTCCTTAGCTTGCGGGGGCGTGTTAGAACAAACTAGATGAGTCGGCCCAATTGTATAGATGGGCCGTACCCATTAGGTTATGATAGGTTGCTTAGTCTGTAAGCTATAGTATTAGTATAAATACATATACAATCCAATGTACAAAACACAATTACAATTACAATAATATATACCCTTTGAGGTTTTATACCAAAGACTTCCTAGTTTGACATATATACTATCAAACCTCAGTATAGTGTGATCGTACCTTTATGTAAGGGTACCAAATAATATCTAAAAAACTGACATCGTTCTGTAAGAAATGTGGAAAGCGGGATTCTGATTGTATTTTTTGGCACATTTCTTGGTTTATATTTCATGTCAGTTGATTGTTTTTCAAGGCCATTACTTAAATAAGATAAGGCTTTATATACGTCAAAGAAGATAGTTGTTTGCTTATAAGGCCATTACATCAATGAGATGGTTAGGCACTTGGGCTTATTAATATCAATGTTTTGTTTTTATATGAGTGGTCGTTTTTTAAGGCCATACTTAAGGGTGTTTGTTTAATGTTATTTTTCTGGCTTACGGGCCTTACCGGCTTCCCTTTACGCGACTGTCTACATCCTACCTCCCCATACCCCGCTTCGGCGAGCATCTAAACCCATCAACTGATACCCCCATCAGCACAAAGAAAATATGCAAGCAAATGTCATAACTCCGAAAATAATCAGCCTTTGTAAGTTTATGCGTTCACTTTAAAAAATGATTTCAAACTTTGAAGTTGTATAAAGATCTATAAGAAATCCCACAACTGATCAATTTGAATTTATCTAATAA
>BQNB010043600.1:0-27671 GCA_026074375.1 Tanacetum coccineum | reverse complement strand
TGGTCATAGCATCTTATCTACTCTTAATCGTCCTTTATACTTACATAATGTTCTAGTCAGCCCTAATATCATCAAAAATCTTATTTCTGTTCGTCAATTTACTAGGGATAATAATTGTACTGTTGAATTTGATGCTTTTGGTTTCTCTGTAAAATATTTCTTGACCCGTCATATCCTCTTCAGATGTGATAGTTCAGGAGACCTCTACCCAGTCACACAACCTTCTCCTATCCCTCATGCTTTGCTTTCTGTCAGTCCTTCTACGTGGCACCAACGCCTCGGGCATCCTGGGGAAGAAGTGTTACATTGTCTTGTTTCTCGTCACTTTATTTCTTGTAATAAAGAGAAGCCTCCTCATATTTGTCATGCTTGCCAGCTTGGAAAACATGTGAGACTTCCGTTTTCTAGTTCAAATTCCGTTGTAACTCGTTCTTTTGAGATTGTTCATTATGATATTTGGACTTCCCCTATTGTTAGTTCTGGTGGTTTTAAAATTATGTGTTATTTCTTGATCATTATTCTCATTATGTGTGGATTTATCCTTTGCGTACCAAATCTGAAGTTTTTCAAAAATTCTTGCATTTTCGTTCTTATGTAAATAATCAATTCAAATGTGATATTACGCCTTTTCAGTGTGATCATGATGGTAAGTTTGACAACACCAACCTCCTGCAATTATTTGCTCAACACGGCATTCAATTTAGATTCTCCTGGCCCAAAACCTCCCAACAAAATGGTAAATCAGAATAAATGATACAAACCATTAATAATATTATACGCACTCTTCTTTTCCAAGCTCACCTTCCATCAACATTTTGGGTCGAAGCATTACATATGGCTGCATACCTACTAAACCTCTTTCCCTCTACTACCATTCAAAATAAATACCATGTACCAAATTATTCCACAAACAACTCGACTACTCCTGATTACGTATTTTTGGATGTCTTTTTACCCACACCTTTACCTTACCACACAAACTTGCGCCTCGTGCTACCCCATGCATTTTTTGGGATATCCCGCTTATCACTGTGGGTATCGATGCCTAGACCTTTCCACTAACAAAATTATTCTTTCTCGCCATGTAACCTTTGATGAACTTCAATTTCCATATTCCTCCATCTCATACCTTAATCCACCATCGTATACCTTTCTAGACCCTCAACCTTCACCTATTACTCATTATGTTACATTTAACCCAAACCCAAACCCAAACACAAACACAAACACAAACACAAACACAATGACACAAGACATCCCTTTAGCCCAACAAGAACCCACTTCTCCTATTTTGGATCAACACAAACTCGCATCGCCAACACCCACTTCGGCCAAATCCAGTCTGGCTCAATCCATCACTCCACTATGGGTCACACGACCCAATCTGGCCCAACCACACTTCCGCACCAACCCACTATTCATTGACTCACCACTTAATATATATAAATATGATATACTATAAATATATAATAAGGATAAGATCAATAATAGAGAG
Organism: Tanacetum coccineum; assembly: GCA_026074375.1. Lineage (NCBI taxonomy): Eukaryota > Viridiplantae > Streptophyta > Magnoliopsida > Asterales > Asteraceae > Tanacetum > Tanacetum coccineum. The sequence goes on along the minus strand of BQNB010043600.1, from coordinate 26,176 downwards.
AGTAAGTATTCCGTGAGGCTTTTAAAAGATTTACTTTTAACCAAAGCAAAACCCTAAAAAAACTTCCCGGGTCGTGTCCCGACGAGGTGTGAATTGAGAATCGGGATTAAGTTCGTGATCGCGTTTTTGAATGATTCAATGATTTTTTTTGGTTTGGATTCTATTTCTACTAGTAATAAGCAAAAACAAGTAAAGGCAAACTAAAACGAGAGCAATTAAAGATTTAAACCTAAAAACGATAACGAGATTCAAATCCCGTTCCTTAAAAAACTAAATTCTACAAATTTAACCCTACGAAAGCAAAATTAATTTTTCTAAGTCCTAAATGATAAAAGAAAATTTTAAAAAAAAGATTTATATTTTTTTGACTTTTTTTTAAAATTTTTTATGAATTAAAAACTGTTTTTATCTAAATTAAATATTAAAAATACTAAACTATTTATAAAAAATCTAAAAAAATTACAAAAAGTAGCTTGAATAGTGTAAATCTAAGAAAAATAAAAGAGGACAAACAACTTATCTAAATAAGCTGTTAATAAGCCGAACAATTCCTTAATAGCTTAATGCTGCAAACGTGTATAAAGAAAATTAATGGGAGTTATAACGAACAAAGTGCCCTAAGGGCAGAGTGTGTTGTTGAGTGTGGGTGTTAAAAACGTTGGTTGAGATTGGTGAGGTCCAGGGTGGGTTAGAGACTTGCCTCACTCTTTGACTTCCACAATTTACTTAATGTTTTTATTTTAACTAATTTCTTTTTGCAAAAATAGCTTTATACAACTTAATAAGCACTTTTAAAAAGTGATTTTTTATAAAACATAAAAATAAGCTAGGGAATAAGCTAAAAAAAATAGCAGTTTGCCTTTTTTAAACTAAGTAACTCAAAGGCAAAACTGTTTGCTTATTTTGGGATGATAAGCACAATGTAAAAGAAAATAGGCTCAAAGCAAATGATGACTACCCCTAATAAGCACTTATGAAAAAAATAAGCTAACAAAATGAACTGAAAGTAAGCTAAAATGACAGAATTACTTAAAAGGCTCTTATACTTAAAATTCTAAACTAAAATTGCTAAAAAGCTTAAACAAGCTCTACCCTAGTCTAAATAAGCTAACTATGACAAAAACCTAACCTCTTAAACAGATCAAAGCAAAAGTTAAGCAATCCTAACAAACCATAATCTCAAATAAGCAAATAAGCTATTTGGCCAAACTGTTAACCAAACAGCCTATAGAGGCACTTTTGAGCTTATTTTTAAGCAAGTAGATGGATCCTTATGGATTAGTGGCTTATACCACTGAAAAGCTTGTCCTACAAGCTTCTAAAATCAGCAAAGAAAATTGAGTTTGAAACTCAAATAAGCTACTAAAAGGCTTATGAAAAAGTTTGTTTCACTTAGTATGCACTCTTTTTGGTTTTCTTTTAAAAAGACAAATAGGCTTTTTGTAGCCTAAAAATAAGCTAGAATAAGCTGACTAATATTCAAAATAAGCTAAAACAGATCAAATTTACCTTAAAATCTACTTGTGCACCAATTTTTAAATTCTAAAACCTATTTTAACTTTCATAAATTAGCCAATGAAAAATGACTTTAGACCTTGAAAATGGCTTAGATTATTTAGACAGGTTTTTGACTAAAACTCAAATTTGTATATGCACACTTATGACAGCCAATTCCTAATGTATTATGAGGTAAGAGCAAGCATGAAAACAACACTAACAAGCATTGAATCTATCTTAAACCAAATAAGCTGTCAAAGATAACTAAACCACCATAGGTTCAAGATATCATTACTAGACACCTTACAACTTAAATTTTTCACTTTAAAAACTTTAAAAACAGATTAACTTGACTTAAAAAGGCTTGTTAAAGAAGGCTTAGTGACCCAAAAAGTTTTTCAACCAAATTGACCCATTTTAGCCCTTAAACCAAACACCCCTTTAAATTTGCAAAATCCAATTTTAAGCTGATTTTTAAAGATTTAAGTAAGTAATTTTGAAAACAGGTATCAAACAATTGATATTAAACAATAATAAGCAAATTTCAACCACAGATAAGCACTAAAAATAAGCAAACAAAGATAAGCAGTATAAAGCTAAAATAAGACAGTTTTAATGAAAATCATAAGTAAATGACATAAAAGCAATAATCAAGCATAAATAAGTAATAAACAACATTAATAAGCAGGAATAAGCAGGAAGTAAGCAGTAAAATAAGCTAACAGTAAATAAGCTTAAAATTGAAAAATAGAAACTTACAAAAGCCCTTTGCTTAAACAAGGGAACAAATGCCCTTCCCTTTGGCTTATCTTAGAGCTACCAACAAGCTTTAGCTTGTTTAAAAACAAGATAGTAACAGCAATAAGCCCTTCCCTTTTTGGCTTATCTTCCAATATAACTCTTGACAGATTTTTAAATAAAAAGGGCTTAAACAATATAAGCTATGAACAAGCTTATATTATTTAAGTAAACAGCTTAAGTGAAAAGTAAAACAGCTTAAGAGAGCTTATAAAACGTTTTTAAAACATAAATGACATTAACTTAAAAACAAGAATTTTAACATAAAAACTTAAATTTCATTAACTTAATAAAACAGTACATGGCTTTTAAAATAAAGTATAATAAGCTTAAAAAGACATAAATATAAGCTAAAAACTAAAAACTTAAAAACTAGATGCCTCAACGGCTTACAAAAATCCTATTTATACTAGAATTCTTCAAGTCTTGGGTCTTCACTTTGTGTTTCTTTAGTGAGAGAGCTCAGAGGTGTTTTAGTTGTGTGAGAGAGGTCCAAAAATTCATCCTAGCCATAAATCTTGAGTGTTCACCAAGTAGTATGATCTTAGCCCTTCATCCTTTGTTATTGCCCTACCAACGAATGGGAATTTAGAGGATTGCCAACATGGAATTGGCTTCTTGTGGGTGGGGTTGAGGTTTGAGAGTGATGGTTTTTTTGTAGGTGCAGTAGTCGAGGTGAGGAATGTGAATAAATAGTACCTTGGGCGGGAAAAGGATTAACTGACTTTGTTATAAAAGGTTTACGGCATTTGCCCTGTTTTTGTTAGGTTGTTGCATCGTTAGTCCTTTTGGACTAACAATGTTAGTCCTTGAGGACTAACGATGTAAAGGGTTTAAAAGGTTTATAGTTAACGGGTGTTACGTGTATTTGGGCTCTTGTTTGGGTCGGTTTATGATTTGGACTTTTAAAGGGTTTTAAGGTTTATAAGCTTAAAAGTTTTATAAATAATGTCTTAATGGGCTGACCCGGCCCATTAAATAGGTACGGGTTGGCCCATTTAAGATTTCTTCGCTTTCAGCTTCGTCTTTGACTTTGACTTTGTTGACTTTGACTTTTGTTGACTTTGACTTTTTACGCTCTTTCCATTCCGTGCTCGGTTTTGTCTGTTTTGGCTTGAATTTTGTCCTTTTTGTTGATATCCGTTACATGCACAATACAAATGCAAAACACACAAATACAATGTATTTTGGTATGTTTTTAGTCTTTTACGCACGTTTTATTAGGTCAAAGGTATGTGTAATTAAGCACATACCAAAATCCCCCATATTAAGATATTGCCGTGTCCACACGCAATGCCATAAGTAGACACATAAGAAAACTAAGAATCTCAATCCCCCTCGACTAATTACCTCGAAAAGTAGCTAAGTGTTCATCAAAGGGAAATAAAGACTCATAAGTTTTGAAAAGCCTCGTTTTTACCATTTATAAATCTACACTTATTACCACACATATTTTTGTATTTTTTTTTCTGCATTTTTTGTATTTTTCATATTAAGCAACTAACTAACATGTTTGACTTTCGTTATTTTTATAACTTTAGGGTCATAGAACAAGACGCACTTTAATCCTAAAATGCCCCAAAAAGGATAAATTCATCGTCCCTGGCTTTTCACTTGTTCCAAACCAAGCACAAAAGCGAAATCACCTTTAAATATAAGCTAAGATGCTAACACTACTCATACTTGTACCTTGTGAACTTTTCGCTCCCGACAATTATTATATCTTAGGTGAATGTGCTTATTTCGAATTTCAACCATGGATCAACGTTTTGCAAAATTTCTATGCTTTACGTTCCACCCAAAAGTAATGAGTTTGAAGGCGAGATCATCCCATGTAGCGACTTTCGTCTCGGCACATCCCAACCTTGCGGCTAAGTGACCAGGCTTTTGACACCCCACAGAGACTAGTATCGGGACTCACGAACCTTCGGTTTCAACACCTTTGGATTTCTCGTATATACATAAAATCACAACTTAAAACGAAATAGTCTTAGTTCAAAAGCATAATTAAATTTAAGAAAAAGAGATTTTCCCTATATTTATTAAATCACATTATTACACTTAATATAATTATTCATCCTTTAAACTAAGGAAATCCTCTACCTTTTAGAAGGCTGCAACATCGGTTGTGAGCCGGCAAGATGCAGGGTGACCAAGCATTTGACACCCACCCACGGAGAATAGTACGGAACAACACGAGACTATTCCCGGTTTCAAAAATACTTAGTCTTCCCGTTAATAAAAACCAATTCATTTAAAAGAAAAACCACAATCTTAAAACGAATATCGTCCTTAGTTCAAAATGCATATGAATTTAAGAAAAAGTGATATTCCTTAACAATTATTAAAACACAATAATCACACTTATCAAAATTATTAATTTTTATACAAAGGAAATCCTTCCGCCCCTGTTATTGATTAGAAGCTGCAAACATCGTGGGTTGTGAGCCTTAGCAAGATGCAACAAACATTATAGTCTCGGATTATTATTCTCACTAATGGCTTTCTTTGATAAGGCTGCAACAATCGTTGTGACCGGCAAGATGCATCAAATTTTTAATCAGCCCATCAGTTTATAATTATTCCTCGATCATTATTTATTTATTTATTATTATTATTTTAACATAAAATATTACCATGATATATAGAAAATTCCTTTTTAGAAAATTTAAGTTAAATTTGAATTAAAATATTGATATCAGACTATACTTTCAAAGAAATTATGATTTAAGTTTAATTTCGAAGGGAAGCAACTGTAATTATTAGATCGGTTAGAAGCTTGTGGAGAGAAAAGCCATATAACTACACTTATGAAGGCTCTTAAGATTTCTAACTAATTCCCTTGTTTAGCATCTAACACATAATTACCTCTATCATTTTCACGTATCGTCTGCAAAGATCCGCGAAATGCTAGACTAAAAGTTAAGGGACAAGCTAGAGCGCAACAGCACGCTTCGAGTCAAAATTAATTCTTGTTCTAAAAACCCAGCCAGGAAAGTCAAAATTGAGACAAAAACACTATTTTGTTTGAAATTTTTAATTTTTTTTTCATTTTTTTTTAGGTATTGTTGGTGTAAAACGGATATAATAAAACAACACTGCAGGTATAAATCAAATCAAAAAAAGAAAATTAAATAAGATAGAATCCCTACCCCCAAACTAGAACCGAACATTGTCCTGTAATGGTTTTAAATAGTTTTACGAAGGGTCTCTACGTAAATCCTAAGCCGTTTATTAGGTATGCTTAAAGATAAACGTTAGTCGATAAGATTAGGATATTAGATTCCCAAAATGAAGCTGAGGATTTGAAGCTCGAGTGAACGAAGGACAAAACCATGAGCACGAGTCTTCAAAATTCGGGCAATCCTGGACATACAATGCAAAACATGAAACACGAGAAAGGAAGAGGCGAACGTCCCACACAACACACTTATTCATTACAACTATTATAATCATATTAGGATAAGCATGGGTTGCCACCCATGAAGCGCTTGTTTTAGGTCACTTAGCTTGACCCGATCCCCCATACTTGAGCTGATCAAGGAGATAGAAATGGAGACACGGAACATCCAAAACACGGATGTCCTCTCTATAAGAGCATGGAAAAATCTCCATCGGGCTTTCAAAAATTTTAATGACTTTGAAAGCTTTAGGGCTCCGATAAGATAATTCCGGGAGAAGAGAAGTATGAACTCCTTTAGAAGTGAGAATCCCGGGGTTGAAAACTTTTTCCTCATTTTCGGATGAAAACGAGAGTAGAGTTTCAGACCCGGGAACTTCTTTGTGTAAAGGAAGTTCATAAAGAGGAGGATTAAAATCCTCAAGAATTAAAGAAGCATTAGTGGTCTTCTTTACATTCTTTTTCGGTGTTACTCGAATAGTGACTTCAAAAAGGTTCTCATGAATTAGTATACCCAGATTAAATACTTTGTCCTCGTTATTGGTTGAAGGCAAAGCATCAACCTCGGAAAAATCCTTAAAGAGAACCGAGTCACACATGGGGGAAGGAAGGAAATCTCTGGATCTAGGGGGATCAAGTTCATCAATCAAGAGTTTAGACTCTTTGATTTTATCTTCCTTGGAGTCAAATGGATCATTATAAACATCATTATCGGACTCAAGTTCAACAAGATCATCATCGACATCATCATATAATGGTGGAGATGAATAATCAAGAGTATGTTCATCGGTGAACATCTCGGGAATGGTATCAACAAGATCGTTATTAGGATCTGCAAGATTACCCTCATCAACCGAATCCTCGAGAATAAAATCCATTTCCTTGGTAGGATCATGGTTAAGCAAATATTCTATTTCTCTAAGATCGGATTCGATATCAAAAGGAAGATCATCATTTCCCGGTGGAAATGTAATAAGAGCGAGTTCATCGGCGAACTCCTCGAGCAAATGGTCAGGAGAAGAAGAAGTGGTACTGCCACTTAATGGATTATGAGAAAGAGGGAGAGGAGATGAAGGATCATTATTTAATAATTCCTCAATTAAACGAAGATCTCCCTCCGGGTCAAAGTCGGTATCATCACTCCCCGGTGGAAATGAATCACTTGCGAGATAAGCTTCGAATTCTTCCCAAATTAAATCACTTTCTTCTAAGGAAGTAAGTGTGGGAGAAGAAGAAACAATAGGGTCCGAAATTGGAGTGGGATTGCCACTCAGATGATTTGTTATCTTTTCATTTGCAAACAAGTCCTCAAGATAATCTTCATGAGAGACATTGTAGATGTCAATCATGTTGATTGATTCTTTTTTAGGCTTGTTAGAATAGCTTGAAGTATCATGTCTCATATTCAAGATTAATCTTTCGTCACCGTCACGGAGAATCATTTCTTCTCCGTGAACGTCAATCAAAGCACGAGCGGTCCGTAAGAAAGGTCTTCCCAAGATGAGGGGGACTCGAGGATCGCTGACGTATTTTAAGATAAATTTCAATTCGATGTCATAGCAAAATATCAAGTTTATACATTAGGTTCCCAGAAGTTTTTTAAAAGTCAATAAACATTCTTAATATAAAACACAAGCTTCCATACTACCCAAAGCATGCACATTAAGTATTTAAAGATAATAAAATCATTGAATATAGATAAAACACAGAATCCTTCTTCATTTGATATCCGCCCACGGCGTCCCTCAGCTCTTCATACACTAGACCTGAAATTTCATGCTAAAAGTCAACCATAATAGGAGTTTAGTTAAATCAAAGTTGTATCGGTAACAAAGGTGGACCACAAGATAGACGGTAATAGTAGACTCGAAACACATTCAGAAGTCCCAAAACGTTTATATATTGCACTAAAGCGTTCATGACCCCAAAGCCTAAACTAGATTTATGTGCCCCAATCAGGAATTTAGGAAGCTTTCCAACAACCTAACACCTCTCACGTTAAATGCACCCTTGATCAAACTATGTGACACCAAGTAAGTGGATAGACAGTCCCGATAGATCTATCCACAACACTCATGCGCTTACTACAAGAAGCAATTACGTTCATGATAAATAGTGGACTTTCACGGCATAAGGTAACTTAGAAATAATTATTCAGGCAGATAAAATGGAGAATAGCATACACTATGTAAAGCACTTTTTAAAACACTTATGAAAAAACACTTGTGTCCAAAAAAAAACAAGCAATGTAATTCACCCCACTAAAATTTGTAAAACAACCATGTTAGTAAAAAGAGGGACTATTAACTCACCTGCTGAGTTAATGGTAATCAAACAAGTTTCACAATAGAAAAATGCCGTCGACAAGGAATCCGAAGGCAAACCTAATCCAATATAGTCGTATAATTACTAAAACACTTTGATTATTTAAGACTAGCTAGCTCATCATACGATCGTTCGGTGCTATCATAATATAAGAGGTTCAGAGTGTGACTTATGAGGAGCTAGGACACTTTAAAATCGTAAATCCAACAACTGCTTTGATACGTCACCCCGAATAAAAAGAGGCCTCATTAATTTAAACTCCCTGGTAATATATACTTGATTAACTAATACCTCATATAATTTCTATATAACTAACATCACCATCTAATCGTGTTTTAGTGAAAACATATTTGATTAAGAAAAAAGTTATAAGTATACATTAGTAAAACTGGCGAAACTTTCACGCTTTTACTCGTTTCTTACGTCCACAGGCCTCGTATTAAGACTAAGTAAACAAAATATAACATATTAAAATTTGAGTTTTTCTGATGAATTAGTGTGAGTTTACTGTTCATATAATCATAACCAGTTATATATTTTATTTTTATAGATTAGTTATCTAAATCTCGTAAAAGTCTTAACATATTCGATTTAACCTCTGTTTTTTTATCAGAGTTCTTTCGATACACTTCGTATTTAAAAGTTCTATTTAATTAAGTATGTTTTTCCAAAAAATAAAGACGCGCTGGATGACAGTAACTTTTATATAAAAGTATAATATCGTAAACTTGATAAACCTTCGTTTCTTTTTCGAGTATAAATCGGTTTTAAGTTTCTTATCATTTTAGAATCGTCATGATACAAAATATTTTTTATAAAATATAAAACCCATGTCCAAAAATTCGGACCAAAACAGCCCCTTTAAATATCTTTTTGAGTTTATTTATATAACTTTGTTTTTATATACTTTTTAACTACATACATTAATCACAAGTCTTCCACACGCCATAATACCTATACTAGTATTCAACCACATAACACATAATAAGTGTACAAAATTATAATCCACAAGCAAAATATGTTTTACATGTTTAAAAGCATCCCAATGGTGATTTTGCCATATAGAACTAATATACTCATAAAATCATGAAAATGAAAAGGTGTATGCGGCTTATAGATAACCCTTAAGGTAGATAAATGATGATGAGAAATAAAATCTAAACCCATGTTTCTATTTTTTAAACCACTGCAAGATTAGTAAACCTATAATTCCCAAGAAACCCTAATATCGCTCAGTGCTTCATCACTTGAAAATACTTATCCTAACCAATCAAACCAGCAAGTAGGGTCATAGAAATGTTGTTTGTGTATGCTGAATAAAGTGGTAAGAAAATTTTTAATATGGATGTTTGTGGGACGAGTGTTTAGAGGCTGATGGCTTCAAGTAGAAAAGGAAGAGTTTTGATCTTATTACACTAGAAAATTGTTAATTGTATGTATGAGTCCTTATCACGTTATACATAATTAATATCTGATCTAGCTAGTCAAAAAATTGCAATAGTGGTCAAGAAAACAAGATGAGGGTCTTAAGGAAAGGATGGTCACAATCACTATCAAATTTCAAATCTAAAATATGATGTACAATGCTAGCTAAATAAAGTGCTTATGATTCTATGTCTCCTAAGGAGTGAAATTAGCCATGATATCAAGATGATTGTCACTAGATAATTACTTTCCAATTTTATCTTGTATAAAAGAAAGAATTGAAGGTATACTTGAATTTAAAAAGTTATAATTAAATGTCCTTTTGTATACTACATGTATCATATTGTGAGTCCTAGTTTTGGTTTTCCTTTATGTTATCTGGCTTCACATATGAAAAACTTAGGCAAGTTTTTTTATAAACTTTGACCATTATAAAAAATAATGGTTATTTGTGAAGCTATAGTTAATTTGGTGTTTCGGTGTATGCCTAAACGTAATTTATCGTGAAACATAACGTTTTACGTAACCGATAAAAATAAAACATAATAAGTAAATTATTACTTTAGTAATAATAATATAATGATTACTTGACCATAAACTTAATTTTGTTATGTGCCCGCTTACGCATATCGGTTGATTTTTAACTTACCGCGATTAAACTATATAATAAGAAAAAAGTAAACGCGTACGAAAAAAAAAATTAGTAAAATAGATGACGTCGTAAATGACCTGAAAATACAAAGTATGTTATATCTCCTCCGTTAAGAAGATCCAAGACCACAAGTGCACAGGTTGCAACACTGAAGAATGGACGGTATTAGAAAAAGATTCGAATAATTCTTCCGGAATGTGGTCCCCTTCCTTCCCTAAGTATACTCAGCTCCTTGCGAGAGATCCACGAAACTTTGACTAATGGAATTCTTCTTCGCTTTAGCTTTTTCACATCTCGTTCTACGATCTCAATAGGCTCTTCGACAAATCGCAGATTTTCATCAATCTCGATCTCATCCAAAGGCACCTGAACATCTGGGTTAGCCAAGCATTTCTTGAGGTTTGACACATGAAACATGTCGTGGACACACTTACTTCCTGGAACTTCAGCCGATATCCTCCGGGTCCAACAGCGCTCCACGATTTCAAATGACCCACCCATATCGTGGTGCTAGCTTTCTTTCTTACCAAATCGTACCACTCCCCTTCATGGAGATACCTTATAGTAACACACGGTCTCCAACTTGGAATCAAGAGGTTTACGCCTCATATCAGCATATATTTTCTGTCGACTCCTACGTCTATCAATCTTTCTTAATTTGAACCATCTTATTATCGTTCTTGCACAATTCTGTGGTACAATAAGCTGACTTTCTGTCTCCAACTTCAGTCCATATCACGGGGTATCAATATTTCCGCCTGTACAAGCCCGAATGGTGCATACTTAATGCTTGTGTGTAACTGTTGATTATAAGAAAACTCCAAATAATGGAAGATGAATAATCCCAACTGCACCAAATCCATAACGACAAGCTCGAAGCATATCCTCCAGCGTTCTAATATGTACCTCACATCTGACGTCGGTCTAAGGTTGGTAAGTTTGTACTCAATGTCTATCGTTTGTACCCAACGCTTCTTGAAGAGCTTGCCTAAGTGTGACCGTGAATTGACCATCACGGTCTGAAGATGACTGACACGGCACAGCCATGTCTCGCTACAACTTCGTTGACATAAAACTTTGCCATCTCTCTGTTTTGTAGTCCCTTCACAATAGGTAGGAAGTGACCGACTTGGTAGTCTATCCATAATGACCCAACATATCATAGCCCACTGCTGCTTTTAGGCAACGTTTGTGATAAAGGGTTCCATTATAACTTTACTCATTTCACTCAGGAATTTCTGGGATGCTGAAGAAATCCTGAGGGTTCTGATGTCAGGCTTTAATCTAAGAACACGTAAGACATCTGCTAACGAACTCAGGCCATGTCTCTCTTCATACATGGACACCATACAATCTCTCAGTATCATATTACATCGTATCCGCACCCGGATATACTGAATAGCTAAAAAGGATGAGCTTTATCCCATGATCAATTTCCTTGCACCCCAACTGAGGAATCCAGATACGATTAAAGAAGTAAATTCACCATAATCTCGTTGCTCAAAGTGTCCTTTCTAATCCTCATAGCCATTTATTTGGGGCTTTGAGATCCTTGGAACTGTCGCTCTGCGCTTCCAAAAAATCTTAGTCCTTAAGTTCCAGATATGAATAGTATCTCATAGCACGTACTCGACATGGCTTGAGTCTTTCTTTTCGCTCAAGCATCTGCCACACGTTCCCCTTGCTCGGGTGTAATTTGATCACACATCATAGTCACTGATTAGCTCTATCCACCGTCTTTTAGACGCATATGTAAATCTTTCGGTCCAATATTACTGGAGACATAACTTGTGGTCAGTGTATAAAACACTTTTTGTCCCATAAAGATATGTCCTCCAATGTTTAAGACGAACACCACCGCACGCCAATTCCAGGTGCTGGGTGGTAAAATTTTTCCAATTCTTACTTCAAATGTCTTGACGAGTATGCTAATCCACTTTGCCCTGCTGCATCAGACGCTCCCCCCAAAACCTTGTTTCGATGCATCACAATAGACCAAAAGTCGTCTGGTCCATCGGGGAGTGCTAACACAGGAGCATGCATAGTTTCTCCTTTAGAAATTGGAAACTTCATCTTGCTTATCGCCCCACACATAAGCCTTATTCTTTTGAGTCAACAGGGTGAGGGGCTTTGCGATCCTTAAGAAATTCTCGATAAACCTTCGGTAGTATCCTGCCAATCCTAGAAATGAACGGATTTATGTTGGTGACTCAGGGGTCATCCAGTTCTTGACCGACTCAACCTTGCTAGGATCCACGTGGATACCATCACGGTTGACCACATGTCCTAGGAACTGAACTTCTTTCAACCAAAATTCACACTTAGAAAATTTGGCGTATAGACATCTCCTCTGATAGAGTCCCTAAAAATTGTTTTCAGGTGGACTTCATGCACTTCTTCTGACTTGAGTAGATTAAGAATGTCGTCAATGACACAATTAACAAATTTGTCCAAATACGGCTTGCAGACGCGGTGTTCATATAAGTCCATAAATATTGCTGGCGCGAATTGTCAGCCAAAATGCATGACTTGTGAACTCAAAATGGCCCATATCGGTTCTAAACGCGTCATCGTATATCTTCCTCTCCGACTCTCACTGATAGATAACCTGAAGCGAAGATCTATCGTTTGAGAAACAACACCGCACCTTGTAATTGGTCAAACAAGTCATCAATTCTGGGGAGAGGGTAAGTGTTCTTTATAGTCAACTTGTTTAGTTCCCTGTAGTCAATACACATTCTCATCGAACCGTGTTTCTTCTTGACAAAGAGCACGGGTGCTCCCTGTAGGAACCCGATTTACTTCACTTCATAACGCACAACACGGATCAAGAACTAAGAAAAGAGATAAAGAAAGATTATAGTTTAGAGAGAGAGAAGAGAGAGAGAGATGAGAGAAAAAGAAATTAGATTTAGATATTTGTGATTTCTTAGATATTTTCCTAAATATCTATATATATATATATCCCTACGACACGTGGGATATTTAACTAGGACCCGGGCTCGGGTTTTGCTTGGTATTAACCCAAAACATAATACAAATAATAGATTATCTATCGAGCCGAATTCCCGATAATATTCTATTACACCGTTAACTAAATTAAAGACCGAAGACCCATCGTATGAGTGACCGAGCTTCCTTGTTCCGAGCTCAATAAATTGAGGCTAACAATCTCCCCGAATGAGGTCTATGAACAGCAGGGAACGACTCTTTATTGACTCAATAAAATTGAGGCTTAACATCTCCACCGAATGAAGTTCATTGATGACAATCCTTCATGAGATCAAAAAGATTGCATTTGCGTTTTAATGCTCGAGTGTTTGCTTGGTCTTTGTCTTCGTTATTTGTAGTAGGTTTTGTTCTTCATGCTTTTGCGATCTTGACTTTGAGCCTTTGTCATGTTTTTTATCGACTTGCCATCTCGATCTTTGTCTTTGACCAACATGCTCATGACTATTGCATTAGATCTTGAAAGCTTTAAAATTAAAGAGTTCGCGGAAGTCTTAGTCTTAAATCTTAAGCATTCAAGATATATTTCTTCGTAGATTGAGCATTTGAATGGGATTGAGGTTTGTCGTTACACGATTTGACATGCATGTCTTACGTAAGTGATAAACGAAAAATTGAATTGAAAATAATCGCCGTGTCACACGTTAAAGAGTTTTGTAACACCTCAAGAGAGTCCATGTTTATTATCAAAATTCATCAACCGTCAATTCATTAACTGGACCAAATCGATATCCAGTTGCCCACAAGTTTGATTCAATTTAGAATCTCGCCATTCACTGGTAATGTCTAACTACAAACATACCTATTACCCTTTAAAAAAGGAGATAAAAAAACCAAAAACGGACTTAAATGCAAAGTATATGCTTGTTTTGCTAATTGTATTGTGCAGGAACGGATAACTAAGAAAAGGACGAACAAACAAAGCCAAAACGACAAAACCGGACTCGGAATGGAAAAGACTGTGAAAGACAAAGCCAAATCAAAGCGAAAAAGTCAATCAAGTCAAAAGTCAACAGAAAAGTCACTGGTCAAATCAAAGTCCAACCCAATCAACCCCTAAGCAAAAGTCAAGAACTATAAGAATCAGGGGCCACGCCAGTCAATCCCTGCAACCATGTATTTATAAAAGCACATTAAGAGTAAACACCAGAGTAGGGCCAAAATAGCCAACTTGGCAAAGTAAAAACTCCACAGGGCACAGTCATCCAACACCCCTAACTATATACCCCCCAAGGAGCAAGTGGAGCACAGGAGTGAATAATCACTCTTGGGGCCATGATTGCCCCTCCCCCAAAGTACACACACCCCCAGGCCGAAGAAAGAGCCGACACGACCTCAAAACAATGACGTTACCCAATATTGCAATACCCCAAACGAACACTCTGACTCTCTCAACCCATTTTTACCTTATCTATATAATTAGCACTCCAACCACCTCACGGATCACCCCTTTCTTATTCCCCAGCAACCCTTCACCCCCTGGACAAACCTTAACCCCCTCCTCCACAATCCCCTAAATCCCACATAGCAAACCACACTACCCCATAACAAATCCAACGCTATGATTAGATTAATGATGACATTGAAGGTCCAAGATAGCATTGGGCTTTTTACTCTCACAACAACACAAAGTAAGCTTATAAAAGAGTGAAGACGCACAATGAAGAACACGTTGAGATATAAAGAAAGATTTTATTTTACAGCTGAAATTTTTCCTTAATATTATGCATTCTCATTTGATTTTTTCAAATTTGAGGCATTAAGCACTCATTAGCAGCCTATAAAAGAAAGAGAAGACAGAAGTTTAAGGAGTAGTTAGCAAGTTTTATATTTTTAGTTTGTAATTTTTCGTAATTTTAAGCAAATTTTCTTTTAAGCTTTTTAAACTCAGCTTTAAGCACTTGTACCATTTATCTTTCAGCTTGTACTTCATTGTTTTGAGTAATACGATTCAGTGTTTAAGTTTCCATTGTGTTACTTTTCAAGTTTAAGCTGTTTTCATTTCAATAAGCTCTAATAAGCTCATTTGAGCTTATTCTTGTTTATAAGCTCAAAATTAGTTTAAAACCTGTTTTTAGACCTTCATTTACTCAAGCTTATCAATTTTAATCAAAATCATGATCATTTGAGTGTTTTTGAGTTGACTTTGAAGCAACAAGGAGTTATAAGCTGTCAAGAGCTTATTGAGCTATAAGCTCAGGGTTAGGGGCTAGGGAGCCACTTAGGTTCAAGCTATATAAGCCACTCACTCAGATAGAGTGGCTTAGGTCTGAGATTACAAAACTTTCAGGTTATATTTCCTAAGTTTCATTTTAGCATAATTTGAGTTTTCACATTTGCTTATTGCTTTTCAAATTTGGTTAATTCTCTTTAATTACAATTGTTTAGGACTGTTATTAAGCTGTTTAGAGTTTTCATTAAATGAATTTTGTGCAAAATCATTTTGTCTTTCAATTCTGTTATAAGTAGTAGTATAGGCCTAGTAGAGTAAGTAGCTTAATTTTCTTAATAAGCTATAGATTTTATAGCTTGAATAGCTTAAATAGGTTAGAATTAAGAAGAGTGGATATAAGGTTTTGTCAGCTTAAGCTTTTAAATAAGAATTTGAATGTTGATTTGTTTTGACAGTTTTAATAAGGTAGTGTTTGGTTTAAGCTTTCTTTGACTCTTAAAGTCAAAGAAATACTGTCAAATCTTTTTACATAGATGTATTAGTTCTTAATTTCAAGGTTAAAACAAGTTTTAGAAGTTAAAGTTTAGTTTTACAAAGTTTAGATTGTAAAAAGTCTTCATTTGCACCAGGGCAGCTTTAGCTCAATGTGGTTTTAGTGATGAGTTTTGTTAAAAACATTTTAGAGTTCAAAATAAGCTTTGTGTCACTAAAATGTATCTAATGAAGTGGATTATGAGTTCTTGCTCTTGAGACTAAGCCTGCAAACAAGCACCTTGCCAATTGCATCAGCATACAACAGTTTTAACTCAGTTAAAACTGTTGTAGCTCATTACTTTTCTAGCCATTTTTTAGCTTCAGTAGTTAGTAGTTAGAGTTTGAAATTGAGCCTGTTAATAGTACTCCATTAGCTTAATCTAGAAAAGCTCTTTAGTTTCAATTTTAAGTTCTTAGACTAGCTTATTTTAGCCTGCAAAAGTAGTGTAGCAGCATTTAGATTCCTAGCTTATTTTCTATTTTGATTTTCATTTTTAGTTGTAATTTTGAAAAACCTTTTATCTAGGTTAGATTTAAATCCATAGGTTAGCTTATATTCTAAATTTCAGCTTTATAGGATTAGTAATAAGCTGTTTAGCTTATTAAGAATAGCTTATCTCAGTTTTAAGCTAAAACTTGCACTTTTTAAGGCCATTTTTCTTGTAAAACTTGTTAACAAGTAGCTAATTTTTGTTTAGATATCTCTTGAACACATCTTAATCTACATTTAGCTTCTTTTCTTTTCCATTTTCATCTAGTAATAAGCTGGGAATAAGCCAAAATGTGAAAAAGCTAGGAAAAGTCCTAGTTTCTGTGAACAGTTTCAAAAGGCTAGTTTTTTAGCTTATTCTGTTGTTTAAAGTAGTAAGAGCTTTTATTAAAGTTGTGGAGAATAAGCTCTTTTATAACTTTTTAGTTTTGAGCTTTTGCTAAAACTCACTTTTTCAAAAAGCCAAAAATAAGCCAAGTCGCGAGGTCTATTTTGTATTTTTCCCAAAGTTCAGGGGTACCCGTTTTCATATAAGTGTAAATTTCCTAAAGTTACCCCGCCTACCCTTTACTTTCTTCTTTTACAATTTCTACCCTAGAGTTTTCAAAAATAAAAAAAGGGGGAAAGACAAGAGGTCCGGGTGAGCAAGACTCGAACCCGTGACCTCTCGATACAAACCCCCTTTATAACATCACTTACCACTGCGCCCTTGGGTCTTTTTCGTTAAAGACTCAAGGGCATTGATACTTATATGCATTTTAGCTTTATAAGCCCATAAGCTGTTATAGCTTATTTACGGGCTTATTTCCTAGCCAACTTTGTGTTTTTTATTTTTCGTAGGATCTCTATAGTGTAAAGCATTTTTAGAAAAAATTTCAGAATTTTTCGAAGTTATTTAATATTTTTTGTAATTTAATTTAGTTAAAAGTTTAATTAATTCATAAAAAATACAAAAATTATCAAAAAAATATTTTGCTTTTTTAGAAAATTTTCTTTTGTCATATAGTTTGTAGGAAAAATTTAAAAAATTTCGTAGGGTCATTTTTACAACTTTTTATTTTTTAAAGAACGGGTCCGGGTACGGTTTTTGTGTTGACTCGTTTTTGGGTCAAACGAACTCCGTTTTCGGTCTAGTCTTTTTCATTTTTCGTTATTTGTCCCGTAGAGTAGTTTAGAAGTGAAAATTTCTTCGTAGGGTTATTTTTAAAGATTTTAGGTTTTTCCCCCTTTGTTCGGGATTCGTGCTCCCGTTTTTCAGCTTAATTTAGTAATTTTTAGGATTTTCTTAAACGTTTTTGTTCGTTATCATCTAATTTGACTTTTCCACACTTTCAATTCAATTCTCTCCTTCAAACTCAAATCTTCGACTGTATCGATTTTCCAGTCCAGCCTCGTTGGGAATTTACGACCCGGGAACATTCTATACTGCTTTTTGGTTTTATTGATCTTGTTGATTTTTAGACTTATATATATATATTTTATCATATATATTTAGTGTAAAAAGCTACAATCAATTTTTGGCGCCGTTGCCGGGGAGGCTGTGAAACCGTTTATCGTTACGTTTGGCATTTGTGTTTGAAACTGTGAATATTTTCTTTTATAAACATATAAAAAAAATACAAAAATATTTTTCATTTTCTTTTATTAGTATAATTATCAGATAAAAACCAAAGAAAAACCAAAAATATAAAAACATTGTCCATAAAAAAGAAATAAAATTCACAAATTGGTAAAATACCAAAATATAATATTCTCAACTGAGGTATTATCATAATAACTTCCGGTGAACTTGTTGGTTCCCAACTCGAACAAAAGATTTAAAAACTTGCCAATTGTGTCTCTTACGACAAACGGCTCACCTTGAAAATTTAAACAAACTATAAAGTGGGTATAAGGAGGGTTGTTCCGAGGAACTACGACCCGAAAGGAGAAATAAGCTTCGCGCTATTCCTACTCCTCCGCTCACCTGTGCGTTTATCTTTTTGAGAGCTACCGTGAAGTAAGTAGATTATTTGGTTTAAGTTGTCTTATCTCATTGTCCGTTAAAATCAATTGTGAATGAACAAGCTGGATCTTTCTTATCGTGAATATATAACATACGTAAACAACCGAAAGAATAATTTGAAATGTATATAATACACGACATGTATTATATATAAGGAAAGTATTATATAAGAGACGTGAGAATAATAATTAAGACACCCATTTCGACACGTGTTCCGAAAATCATCAATTTAATTATTAACAGTTCTCGTATAAAAGTAACGCACGTTTTAATGTTACGAATCATGTAACCGATGTTTGTAAAGCTTTTACAAAGTTATGACTTTATCTTCTAGTCGGGAATTATAAAATAATATTTTATAATTTAGTAATTCGTTTCCTTGACGGGTTTCTATAATTATAGAATTATAGTGAACATTACTAGGTATAGTAATTTATAGAAGTTTTGGCATAACTTATTCGTTTATAAGACGTTTCTCATTTTTATAATATTCCCAATTTCTTCCATTTTCAATCAAAACGTTTTGCAATATCCTCGTTTTTAATTTATATATGTAATAGTATATTAATATATTATTATATATTTATATTTTATATATATATATATTTATCTAAACTGAACAAAATAATAATTATTACATTTATTTAACCATTTAAACCACCATCCGGTTTATGTTGTATAATCTACGATGTATTATTAGTTGATTTATTATATAACCAAACGCGCCATAATAGTTTCTGTTGACCTAAAGTCCCTAAGTGATGAGAACCAGATCCAAACGCACCTTGTGGGCGTTTATAAACTAAACGCACCCCTAGTGGCTTAACAACTCCAGACGCACCTATGGCGGAACATTAACCCAAACACACCCTTCGCTGTTTTTTATACCAAACGCACCTTTGCTGCCACTCAATAAAAACGCACCCTTATGGGTGTAAACTCTACCCGAACCCACCCCTTTGGTTCTAACCCAAACCGGACGCACCCTTGTGGTGTTACTATTTAATCAAACGCACCCTTGTCGATGGCTAATAAAACCACACGCACCCTTGGCGGTGTTGCTGTGGTGGTGGTGGTGTTGGTGCGGTGATGGAGGTGGTGTCGTGGGGCTGGTGGTGGTGGCAGCGGTGATGGGTTGAGGGTGATGGTGGTGTTGGTGGTGCGACTGTGGTGGCGGCATGGGTGAGGAGATGATGACGATGGTGGTGTAGGCGCGGATGGTGATGATGTCGACGTCGTGGTGGTGTGGTGGCAGCGGGGTGGTGATGGAGAGGCGCGTGGCAACGCGTGGGTGAGGGGATCGGGTAGATCCGGTGGTGGGAGTATTTTTGGGTTTGGCCGGAAAAGTTTTCCGGTGGCGGCGAACGACGGCGGTGGTGGCCGGAGGTGGCGCCGGAGCGGCGGTGGTGGTCGCCGGAAAAGATAGGAGAGATGAGTGTATGTGTGTGTGTTTATATTATGAGAAATGAAATAAAAATATAAAACTTTTTATATATATTAAAAGTTTTAATGCAAAGTGGCAAGTTCAAATAGATGTGGGGGGGGGGGGGGGGGGGGGGTTAGGACGGTTTTCTCTGTCATTGTGTAAATTTTTAATATAGTTTTGATAAGAAGCGGGTCGGGACACGTTTGAGCGACCTAACGGATGATTCAAGTCACGAAACTTGCGCCATTGTTTTCCAAATCATTTTTCCAACAAAAATGAGTATTCATTTGATAGTATTTCATAAATATTTTGATAACATTTATAAAAATATTTGTTATTCATTGGATAAACCGGTTATGTATGTTGGAAGTAAAAATCAAATAAATTTCTAACCGTCTATTCGCGTTATCAACAAACATTTCGAATAAATGATGATAATTATTAAATATTTTTATTAATAAAAAAGTGTTAATTAATATAATTAATTATTTTTCTTTTTTTAGTTTCTAAATTTGGCGAGGGATTTCAGTCACTTCTGGATATGTTTTCAGGTCTCGGTCAAAACTAAAAGTTGTCAGGAATGTCGTTTTACATCAAATTGCTTTAGAGTCCGAATAATGAAAACGTGATTTAGTTGGTCGTTTTTGATAAGTCGGCTTAGAAATAACATATATCTTCTTTAAATATGTTCCGAAAAATTACCGGTTACGCGGTAATCGCTTTTATGTGACAATAAAAGACCAAAAGTCAAAAGGTCAAGTCAGACCAAAAAAGTCAAAGGGTAAAATTTGCATTTAAAAATCCAAAAATTCCCAGTTGTTACAATAATTTCTTCAAAAAGGTGATTACTACTCGGGCATCATTGGTTGGTAAAGCTTGAGCTTCGGCCCATTTAGATACGTAATCTACGGCGACAAGAATGTATTCAAACTTATATGATTTCGGGAACGGTCCCATAAAGTCGATAGGTACAGTCAAATTCGGTAATGATCATGTAGCAAAGATTATGGGTTATGGAGACTATCAGATTAGGAATGTTACAATTTCAAGAGTTTATCACGTTGAAGGACTTGGGCATAATCTATTCTCTATAGGACAATTTTGTGATTCCAACCTCGAAGTTACGTTTCGTCAACACACCTGCTACATTCACAATCTAAAAAGTGTTGATTTATTAACTGGATCTCGAGGGGATAATATTTATACACTCTCTCTTGGGGATATGATGGCGTCCTCTCCTATCTGTCTCTTGTCAAAGGCCTCTAAAACCAAGTCTTGGTTATGGCATCGTCGTCTCTCTCATTTGAACTTTGAAGCTATTAATCATCTTGCCAGACATGGTCTTGTTCGAGGTCTCCCTAAGCTCAAGTTTAAAAAGGACCATTTGTGTTCTGCATGTGCATTAGGCAAGAGAACGAAGAAACCCCACAAACCCAAATCTAAGGACACCAATCAAGAAAAACTCTATCTGTTACACATGGATCTGTGTGGACTAATGCGTTTTGCGAGTGTCAATGGAAAGAAGTACATCCTTATTATTGTCGATGATTACTCTCGATTTACATGGGTAAAATGCTTGCGATCAAAACATAAAGCTCCAGCTTTTATTATCAATTTTTTGAAGATGATCCAAGTACGACTTAAGGAAACCGTCCGACGCATCAGAACAGATAATGGAACTGAGTTTGTTAATCAGACATTGTGTGAATATTATGAGAAGGTTGGCATCTCTCATGAAACATCTGTTGCCCGCTCTCCACAGCAAAACGGTGTTGTTGAAAGACGAAATCATACGCTAATTGAAGCAGCCCACACTATGTTAATTTATGCAAAAGCTCCTTTATTTCTATGGGCCGAAGCGGTTGCTACAGCCTGTTATACCCAAAATCGTTCCATGATACGCCGTCGACACGGTAAAACACCATACGAGCTTCTGCACAACAAACCTCCCGACCTATCGTATCTTCATGTGTTTGGTGCACTCTGCTACCCAACGAATGATAGCGAGAATTTGGGTAAGTTACAACCAAAGGCTGATATTGGTATTTTCATTGGATATGCACCCACAAAGAAAGCTTTCCGGATTTACAACAGACGTACCAGACGAATAATTGAAACTATTCATGTTGATTTTGATGAGCTGACCGCGATGGCTTCTGAACACAGCAGTTCAGGACCCGCTCTTCATGAAATGACTCCTGTAACAATCAGTTCAGGACTCGTGCCAAACCCTCCTTCTTCAACACCATTTGTACCACCTTCGAGATCTGACTGGGATTTGTTGTTTCAACCAATGTTTGATGAGTCACTTAATCCCCCACCTTATGTTGATTTACATGCACCAGAAGTCATTGCTCCTATTCCTGAAGCAGTTGCACCTGAACATGTTGTATCAACCGGCTCACCTTCCTCAACTACAGTTGATCAAGATGCACCATCATCAAGTAACTCTCATACAACACAAGAAACTCAAACTCCTATTATTTCTCATGATGTTGAAGAAGATAATCATGATATTGAAGTCGCACATATGGGTAATGATCCGTACTTTGGTATTCCAATTCCAAAAGTTACTTCTGATCAATCCTCATCATCAGATGTTATTCATACAATTGTGCCTCCCGATCACCAAGTTTCTGAACACAATAGCAAATGGACTAAGGATCACCCACTTGAGAATATAATCGGTGCTCTTGACAGACCAGTTTCCACACGACTACAACTCCATGAACAAGCCTTATTCTGCTACTATGATGCCTTTCTCACATCAGTCGAACCTAAGAACTACAAAGAAGCTTTAACTCAAGCATGTTGGATTGAAGCTATGCAAGAGGAACTTCATGAATTTGAATGTCTGGAAGTTTAGGAACTTGTTCCTCCTCCTGACAAAGCATTTGTCATCTCTCTTAAGTGGATCTATAAGGTTAAGCTTGATGAGTTAGGAGGTATTCTGAAAAACAAGGCTCGGTTGGTCGCTCGTGGTTATCGTCAAGAAGAGGGAATCGATTTTGAAGAGTCCTTCGCTCCAGTTGCAAGACTAGAGGCTATACGAATTTTTCTAGCGTTTGCTGCTCATATGAACATGGTCATCTATCAAATGGATGTGAAGACTGCGTTTCTGAATGGTAATCTGCGGGAAGAGGTTTATGTTAGCCAACCGGACGGATTTGTGGATCCAGACAAACCTAACTACGTGTACAAGCTTAAGAAAGCTCTTTATGGGTTAAAACAACATCCACGCGCTTGGTAAGATATGTTGTCTTCACTCCTGATATCCAATGACTTCTCACAAAAGGCTCAGAGGATCCTACCTCTGTTCATTCGTAGAGAAGGCAAGGAACTATTACTGGTACAAATCTATGTCGATGATATTATCTTTGCTGCATCTACTCCTGAACTTTGTGATCTATTTGCTAAAATAATGTGTTCAAAATTCAAGATGTCGATGATGGGTAAAATCTCATTTTTCTTAGGACTACAGATTTCTCAAAGTCCTAGAGGCATCTTCATAAACCAATCTAAATATGCTCTTGAATCACTAAAGAAATATGGCTTTGAATCTTGTGACCCAGTGGATACTCCCATGGTGGAGAAGTCCAAACTGGATGAGGATAAAGAAGGGAAAGTTGTAGATCCATCACACTATCGTGGTATGATTGGCACCCTCCTTTATCTTACAGCCAGTAGACCTGACCTACAATTTGCTATATGCATGTGTGCCCGGTATCAGGCTCGGCCTACCGAAAAGCACTTAAATGCGGTAAAAAGGATCTTTCGGTATCTAAAAGGAATCGTACATCGGGGTCTTTGGTATCCGAAGGATTCTTCCTTTGCACTAACAGCATTTGCAGATGCGGATCATGCTGGTTGTCAAGATACACGTCATAGCACATCTGGCAGTATACAACTCTTGGGTGATAGACTTGTGAGCTGGTCGTCTAAAAGGTAGAAAAGCGCTGCGATATCCAGTACGGAAGCTGAATATATTGCTTTGTCCGGTTGTTGTGCTCAAGTCCTTTGGATGGGGATTCACAACATACCGACTTATGGCCTTGGATTCAATAAAATTTCCAATGTACGGTGAAAACAAAAGCGCTATTGCCTTATCTGCAACAACGTTCAACATTTCACAATCCAAGCATATAGACATCAGATTTCACTTCATCAAGGAGCATGTTGAAAATGGGGTGATCGAACTTTACTTTGTCAATACGGAGTATCAATTGGCGGACATCTTCACTAAAGCTCTTGGCCGAGAAAGAATTGAATTTCTTATCAACAAGCTGGGAATGCGAAGTTTTACGCCGGAGACTCTGAAACAATTGGCAGATGAAGTTGATGAATAGTGGTGGTACCTATTCAAATATCCTGTATAATAAGTAAATACTTAAAATCATAAAAACACAAAAAGATTTTTATTTATATAAATTTTATAAAACCTATACATAAAACCATAAAAACCAAAAAGATTTTTCATTTTTAGAAAACTTTTATAAAAACAAAATAAAAAAATATAAAATCTATAAAACCAAAGAAAAAAATGGAAAAATATAAAAAGAGGTAATAAAGGCATGTCTTCTGAAAATCGATAACATTTACGGTCTTAGAAATGTCATTCAATAATGATACGAGGCTGTAAATGAAGTTCGAGCAGAAGTTACAAATGTTTTCAAAACATGCCAAATGGCTTGCTATTATTTCATATAGCAACCCGGTCTTCATCTTAAAGGCAAGTATTTCAAAAAGAAAATTTGGCCTCTCAACGGGAATTTATTCTCGGGCATGGTCTACTTTATGACCATGCAAAGGCTTGTGTTTACTTTTCAACACAACCCGTGCTTCCTATGTACAATAAGTGTACGTGTCAGTGCGCTTATGTGTCAAAATAAGAGAAATCTTATTTTTATTGGTAAAAAGTTATCTTCATAATGAATCAGTGTTTTCAGTAATCACAAAAAGATTTTCAAAGACAATTCGACCACTCAAACAATGACAACAGCTCTTTAAATAGAAAACGAGTCATCATTTGAGGGAGAGAATGTGTCATCCTATAATCTTTTAAAACGGTCTTTCAAAATAAGTCACAGAATAAATGGATAAAGTTTTTGATAATGACGGATCACAATTTCAAGGGGAGTTAATTTATATTAACTATAAGAGCTTTAGATGTCATTTATTTCAAACTTTAAGGACATATTTGCAATTTAAGACTTAGTTGATTCTCACGGAATAAATTTAAGCTTATCAATTCTTCGAACACGATCTCTAATATATGTGCGTACTAGGTTTTGCTGATTCCGAGGTATCAAAACCAGCAAAGGGGAAGGAATAGATATACAATAAATATAATGAGTACACGTGATAGAATTCATACCCTATTCTCATTTTAGGTCATTCCGGGAAGACAAATGTCATAACTATAGAGAAAATCAGTGTTTTAACTTGTTACTTTCGGGTGCACTATTTCATCCACGTATGGGAAGAGATATCGTGTTATTTTTTAGTATGCATCATTTGAGTTCCTAAGGGGAAGTGTTGGGAGAATAATTATTTAAAATGTGAGAAGAGCTCTTTCTGATTCGATTAATGTTTTACCCAATCAGTTAATCATTAAGCTTAGTTTTAAAAGGAGTAGAATTAGTTGATAAAAGAGGTTCACATAGGTTTGATAAGTATGATGATTCCTTAAGTTAGTGATGTGTTTCAAAAGCTTTAAATTTATAAGACTGAAAATACCGGATAATTATATGGAAACACACGGGTAAAATTATAACCCATGTATGCAATATAATCTTTTTAGGTAAGACCAGGTCGTCCACAGAGATTAGAGTAGTGTTTAAATAATCAAAAAGAAAATAAACTTTAACAATTTTGAAAATAATTTTTACTTTACCAATGATAAAAAGTATGACTACTCAGATAGTTGAAAAATAACTTATAAGTGTTGGAAATGATTTGACCTTGAAGATGGGGTATTAATTTATAAAGACGATTTCTCGTCAGAAAACGTTTTCACAAATCAACTTGTTAACTTAAGACTTATATTTAGTTAACCAGACCAAATGTGTCACTCAAATAATCCAGTTACATTTATATCAAAGCTTATTTTGTTTATCAATTTACAAAAGTGGATTTCTCGGCATAGACGTTAAAGACCATAGACAAATCTTAAAAACCACATACATCATAACGGGTCTTTTAACCTATACGGATATGATTATATAATCTAAGTTGATAAGCAAAAATAGATAAGATGGGATATAACAGGGTTGCAACATAAGCTTAGGATTAAAGTGGTCAAGATCATACCAAATACTTATTCATTATCGTAACTTCACCGAGTAGTCATGAGAGATGTAGTCTCTCATGGCTAAGGAGTTCATAACAAAGGTACTCATTACATAAATTTCCATTATTTCAATAACAAGGTAAGAAAACTTCT
>BQNB010043599.1:0-45415 GCA_026074375.1 Tanacetum coccineum | reverse complement strand
TTAAGAAGACAGAGCCAGTAAATTACATGGATAATTTCTTACTTCGTAATTTGAAGACCATGTTTGAACATCATGTTGAAGATAACGTATGGAAGAATCAACAAGAATTAGTTAAAGTGCTGAACTGGAAGCTTTATGATTCTTGTGGAGTTTATTGTGTAACAATGCAGAACATGCTATTTTATCTATTGGTTGAGAAGATGTATCCACTTACAAATCACACACTACATCAGATGTTCAATAATGTGAAGCTTCAAGTTGATTATTAGTGTGAAATGGCATTTGAGCTTCTTAGAATGGTCAAGAAACAGCTTAAGGAAGGCTATGTACCTGAATGAAGTGTTTGGTAGCATCCTCTTGGTGATTATGGAGCTTTTAATGAAGAAACTTGAGATTTTGAAGAAGAATATCAAGTTTATAGGAGGATTGTTGGGATTAAAAGCCTTCTTGAAGTTATTGCTGCTAAGTTAATGCTGCTGGTGTATAAGTTACTACTGCTGGTACTAAGTTAATGCTGCTAGTACAAAAGTTATAACTGCTCAAAGATTAAGACTGCTGAAAGAGTTTCGACTGTCAGAAGAGAATGGATAAAGACAGAAGAAAGGATAAAGATTGAGTGGAGATCAAGATTACTTACGTGATAAGTATTAGTTATTTATAGAATAGATCATAGAGAATATTCTATATCTTAGGAATATATTGTAAATCGACTAGGACTCCTTGGTGTATAAAAGGAGGTCCTAACGCATAGAGTTTGCTATTTAGAAATCTTTTGTTTTTGATATCGTTATAGCTTCAAGGTTTTGTAACCCTAATACTAGGAGAGTATTCGTATTATTTGTAATAATAATATTAGAGCTTTTATTGTTGAATTATATTGTCTTATGTTACTGGTTCATTAAGAATTCTTCTAATTTTAAAGATTATATTCTGCATAATCTTTAATACATTTACATAAAGTTTCTACTATAATTGTGTTAGATTTATCTAATATAACTAAACCTTAAACAAGCTTAAGGAATTCGATCTATTGAAGTGGGATCCAACAAGAGGTATCCTACATCCTAGGACAACAGATAGTGTATAAATTTGATAGTGTAGATCTTATGATTGTGTATTACTTGTGAAGTGGTAGATTGGTTCTAGCTAAGATTAGGACTCGACATTTAGCTTAGTGTCAGAAAAAACATAAGCGAAGTATAAACAGTTTTCTTTGCCTAAAGGGAGCTTGTTGACATAGTGAAATCTAGAGTAGGATACTCAGGGAGTGGAGTAGGGCGAAGAGGAGCTTCATAGCCGAACCACTATAAATCTTGGTGTCTTGGTTTGATTGTTCCTTCCCTCATATCTTTATATTGTTATGATTCTTACTTATTGTTTGTTTAGTTATTGTTAGTAGATATATACATTGTTGGTTTATATTATTGGTTGATTAAATATATACTCGAATCTAACAATTTTAGAAGTAGAATTTTAAAACGCCAAGTAACTGGTAAACTATTCAACCCCCTCCCCCCTTCTAGTTTCCATAATTGGTATCAAAAGCTGAGGTCACTCAAGACTTTTAAAATATACTCTATTTTAAAGCTTGGATCGATCTATGGATTTCGACAAATATCTAGAAGGGAAATCCATGCAAAGACCACCACTCTTTGAAAGTGATAGTTTCATTTATTGGAAATATAGATTCAAAACATATGTTAAATCAAAAGATCTTGATCTTTGGCATGTTATTACTAACGGTGATTTTTAACCTATTGAACAAAATCCAGAAACCAAATTAGATGAGGTTATCCCTTTTGAAAAACAAAGTGATGAACTTAAAAAGAGACTTGAAAAAAATAACGAAGCTAAAATGGTTATTTACAACGCTTTGCCTAGAAAATAATATGAAAGAATTTTTATGTGTAATACGGCAAAAGAAATTTGGAAAACTTTGTTAATCACCCATCAAGGTAATAGCCAAGTCAAAGATAACAAGATCGACCTTTTGGTACAACAATATGAACAATTTGTCATTTCTGAAGACGAATCTATAGATAGTGCTTTTGCTAGATTTAATACTATTATTACTAGTGTAAAAGCTCTTAATGAAGGTTATTCTAGCAAGAATTATGTTTGGAAGTTTCTTAGGGTTCTACATCCTAAATGGAGAGGAAAGGTCACGGCGATTGAAGAGTCGAAAGACTTAACATCACTATCTCTTGATGAACTTATCGGAAACCTCAAAGTTCACAAAATGATCATCAAGAAAGATTCCGAAATAGTCAAAGCTAAATAAGAAAGGAGATCTCTTGCTTTAAAGGCTAAGGAGTCTAATGATGAGGAGTGTTCGACTTTCAAAAGAGAAGACGAAGAGTATGCCATGACGGTGAGAGACTTCAAGAAGTTCTTCAAAAAAAGAGGAAGATTTGTAAGGCAACCTAGGAACGACAAAAAGACCTTTCAAAGAAACCGAGATGACAAGAATGGTAAAAGTAAAAGGAAGTGTTTTAGATGCGGAGACCCAAATAATCTTATTGGAGAATATTGAAAACCACCAAAAGACAAGAACCAAAGAGCATTTGTAGGAGGTTCTTGGAGTGATAGCGGTGAAGAAGATGATGAAAATACTAAATACGAAACATGTCTCGTAGCTCAAGCGTCAAATGAGGTATGTTTCGATTCCTCTTACTTTAGTGACGAAAACTCATCAATATTTAGCTCTAGACAATAAATATGATAAACTATGCAAAATGAGTCTAAAAATAATCACAAAGAACAAAAGATTAAAAGCCGTTAGAAATAGCTTAGGAAATGAGCTTAGTGAACTAAAATAAAAATTGTTCACACTCAAGAAAAACAAGGGAGTTGATCTCGAATGTACAAAATGTCAATTGCTTAGAATTGAAAATGAAAAACTCAAAGAGGAAGCTATTAAACTAACAAAACTTCAAAAGAGTATAGATTGCTAGGTTTGGGATTCAATTCATTTGAAGCATCAACTAGTAGAACTAAAAAAATAAAATTTGTGAAATCTCAGAAAGAAACGTCTCCTGGTGGAGGTCCCTTAAATAAGGACGACCCCCATATAGCAAAGGAGGCCCCCAAAGCAATTATGGGACTGTCGGTTTGTTCACCAGTTTCTAAAAAAATTATTTCTTTTCAAAAATCCATTTCAGGACCTAGACCAAAACATATAATGGTAAACACGTCAAAGTTCCCGTTGCTAGTGATAATGAAGTCAAACAATTTTACAAGCCATCGTTAAAACCTAGAGTTGGATTCTCAAAACCATACCTTAGATAAAAAAACTCCACCACCTAAAAGAGTCAATAATAATTATCCTTATTCTAAGACACCACAACCAAAAAGAAACGTTGGTCGACAAAACCAACCTCATGATTTACTCATAACTTGGAACAAATTCCAACATCAAAGTTACATGCCATGGGAAATGTGTCCTCCATTTTCACATCCTAATCAATTACATTTAATGCAAAGGATGTTTAGCACTAACTACTTTGGACCCATGAGATATTGGGGACCAAATATTTTAGTTATTGTCTTATATAAATAGACATGCCTTGGAGTCGACTTGGAACCCGATGAGTGGATAAAGAATAGCGGATGCTCTAAACACATGATGAGTAACAAAAAGCTCTTATCTACTTACAAGGCATACAACGGAGGTAATGTCATCTTTGGTAGTAATCTTCGCGGTAACATCATTGGAAAAGGTACGATTTCTAATGACTCTCTCAATATAAATAATGTAGAACATGTTGATAACTTAAGATTTAACTTGTTAAGTGTAGGAAAAATATGTGATAATAAGTGTAGAGTAACTTTCTCTGAACATGATAGTGGAATCACTAAGGACGGTAAGATTATAGGTAGAGGTATTAGGAAGAAAGGCTTATATGTGATAAAATTAGGAAATAAGCCAAAAGACAAAATTTGTCTTGCAACAATTGATGAAAACTATACTTTGTGGCATAGGAGATTAGGTTACGCTAATATGCGTCTCATTCAATCATTAGCATCTAAAGAATTAGTTAGAAACTTACCTAAGCTTAAGTTTGATCAACACTTCTGTGATGCTTGCAAAATTGGGAAAAAAAGCTCATGCTAGTCACAAAGCTAAGAATATGGTCTCAACGACCAGATGCTTAGAACTCCTTCATATGGATCTCTTTGGTCCATCCGCCGTACAAAGTTACGGAGGAAACCTCTACACCTTAGTCATAGTAGATGACTACTCGAGGTATACTTGGACTAGATTCCTTAAGAATAAAACCGAAGCCTTCGATCAATTCGAGATATTTAGTAAGAAAATTCAAAACCAATTAGGATGTACAATAGTGTCAATAAGAACCAACCACGGTAGGGAATTTGATAATGAGGTGCAATTTGGAGAGTTTTGTAATGCCAATGGAATTACACATAACTTCTCGGCTCCACGCACTCCTCAATCAAATGGCGTGGTTGAAAGGAAAAATAGGACACATCAAGAAATGAGTAGGACTATGTTGAATGAGCAATCATTACCACAAAAGTTTTGGTATAACGCCGTAGACACTTCAACATACATTCTTAACCGAATCCTAATTAGAGCCATCCTAGGTAAAACACCTTATGAACTCTTGAGAGGTAGAAAACCAACTCTTGATTACTTTAAGGTATTTGGAAGTAGGTGCTTCATTTTAAACACTAAATATTACCTCACTAAGTTTAACCCAAAGTCATACGAAGGTGTATTTTTAGGTTATTCCCAAAATAGAAAATCCTACATCATTCTTAATAAACACATTGGCAAAATTGAAGAATCACTCAACGTGACATTCGATGAAACTCCTCCACCCTCTAAGACATCACCTTTGGTGGATGATGACTTAGATAAAACAGAAGCAATTAAGGTTACCGAAAAGAAAAACTTGGAAAATGACATTGAGGGTGAAACTTTAGTTTGACGAAATAGTCAATATTAAGGAATCTAGGAATCCTCTATTAGAAAATGTCATAGGAAACCTTAAACAAAGAACCCTTAGGTCACAAGCCCAAAACCAAAGTAACTTCTTTTGTTTTATATCAACTATAAGACCTAAGAATGTGAATGAAGCCTTAATGGATGAAAGTTGGATAATCACTATGCAAGAAGAATTAAATCAATTCATTGCTAACGATGTTTGGGAGTTAGTTCCACAACCTAGGAATATGACAATCATAGGAACCAAGTGGGTGTTTAGAAATAAGTTAGACGAGAACGGTATTATTTCTCAAAATAAGGCTAGGTTAGTTGCTCAAGGCTATAATCAACAAGAGAGCATCGATTATGATGAAACTTGTGCCCCACTTGTTAGACTTGAGTCTATTAGGATACTACTTGCTATGCTTGTGCTTTAGATTTTAAGCTATTCCAAATGGATGTAAAAAGTGCATTCCTGAATGGTTTTATTAATGAGGAGGTATACGTGGCACAACCTCCAGGATTCATTGACTTTGAAAAACTGAATCATGTTTATAAACTAAAGAAAGCTTTACATGGTCTTAAACAAGCACCCAAAGCTTGGTATGATAGATCGAAAACTTTTCTTATTAAACATGAGTACAATATGGGAATGGTAGATAACACACTTTTTACTAAGAAGAAAAGTTCAAATCTCATCATCGTTCATATATATGTCGACAACATTATATTCGGTTCGACTTGTCAAGACATGTGTGATGAATTTGCCAAAATTATGCATGACGAGTTCGAGATGAGCATGATGGGTGAACTTAACTTCTTCCTTGGATTACAAATAAAACAAATGGGAGACGATATCTTCTTTAATCAATCTAAATATATTAAAGAAATGCTTAAGAATTTTTGGCTTAGAAGATTCTAAACCAATGAAAACCCACGTGTCCTCTGATACTAAACTCACAAAAGACGAAGAGTGTGAGTCGGTAGATAGTACCAAGTATCGAGGCATGATATACTTAACGGTAAGTAGGCCCGATATCATGTTTAGTGTCTGCCTTTGTGCCCGCTTCCAAGAGGATCCCAAAACCTCTCATCTTGAAGCGGTTAAGCGTATCTTTTGATACATTAAAGGCACTACGCACTTAGGATTATGGTATCCTAAGGGGACAACATAGAAACGGTAGTATATGCCGACTCTGATCATGCGGGAGATTATGTGAGCACTAGCGGTATTTGTACTTTCGTATGATGTTGTTTGACATGTTTGAAGAAACAAACCGCTCTTGCTATATCCACTACCAAAGCCGAATACGTAAGCACTGGAAAGGCATGTCAACAAGCACTATGGATGAAACAAGCTCTTATCGGCTACGACATTCAACTCGACAACGTCCCGATCATGTGCGACAATAAAGGCGCGATTGACCATAGCAAAAACCCAGTACAACACTCTCGAACTAAACACATCGAAATTCATCACCACTTTCTTCGTGATAATGTCGAGAAAGGACATATCTCTATCGAAAAAGTGCTATCCGTCGACAATATCACCGACAGTCTTACTAAACCCCTTAAACATGAATCATTTAACTATCTACGTCTTGGTTTAGGAATGATAGAACACATTCCATAAATCGTCTTCTCCTTCTTCTAGTCTCGATTCTAGTTCCTGTTTCATTCTGCATCATGACAATTTAACTACTTCATCCGAAGCTAGTTAGACATTTTTAATTCGCGAAATGCAAATTAAAATGTCACTCCTCTGTGTAAATTTTTGTCAAAATTTAAGTCCAAAATCCTTAACTAAGGATGGCCGCCATATCTCAGGCGGCCCCCGGATTTAATCGGGCGGCCCCTATAACGATATAGGACCGCCACCAGTTGAACCATATGTCAGCACATAAAATTTTTAAAACTCAAAAACAAACACTCCCTCTTCGTTCTTGCTGCAACGACGAACACAACTATAAACACACCAAAACTCAAAATCGGCCTAATTAACTCAAATTAAAGATATAATCAACACATACAATCATTCCTAACATCATTAACATCATCAATTGTAAGTTATTTAATCTATTTTCTTTCAATTCGTGTCTAGGGTTCATGATGAACACAAAAAATTAAAATTGGGGATTTTTCATTTTTATTGTAATTATATACAATTAGAACTACTAGAATATAATGTATAACTAATACGCTTCCCAAAAACATAGGATTTTCATATATTAGTGAGT
Organism: Tanacetum coccineum; assembly: GCA_026074375.1. Taxonomy (NCBI): domain Eukaryota; kingdom Viridiplantae; phylum Streptophyta; class Magnoliopsida; order Asterales; family Asteraceae; genus Tanacetum; species Tanacetum coccineum. Next base: position 38,230 of record BQNB010043599.1, on the reverse strand, counting down.
TTGTCAAAAATTATTTTCAAACATAAAACCCCAATTTTATTCTCAAAATTACTCATGTTAGGAACACAATAAAATTGTTTTTATGCATTGTTAATACACTCTAAAAATGTTTTTGCATACATGTATAATGATCTCATCAACAAAATTCGAGATACATAATTCATATGTATTTTTTGACATGTTTAGATGAGCAAAATTGAATTAAGGAGCGTTTGGTTTAACTCTTAGTTTTTATTTCTTGGTCGAGTTAAACGTTACTCCACATATGTTGCATATAGGCACACACTAGGCACGAGTTCAAAATAACAATACAAGTATAAGATAATAAAACATGATTTTGGTTGTTTTTATTTTTAGGTAACAATGCCTCGAATCACCGGACTAGATCACAAAATACCCGCAACTACATTTCACTCATATCAAATTATTTTGATCAACCATTACAAAACACCATTGCATGTCTTGAAAAACAATACTTTTATGAGGGTCGGGTTGTAAGTCAAAATTTTGAATACACGAGTCATCTTATCGCCAAGTTTGAGTTAATTGGTTTTGAATGTTTGTTGACCATAAACGAACAAATTGTTCCTTGCTTTGTTCTTGAATTTTATAGCCAACTTACATTTGACTATAATTCTGAAGGATACTTTGTTGTCAACTTTGTCATTCAAAATAAGTCGTTTTCCCTTACTGTCGAAGAGTTCGGTCATATCTTAAAAATTCCTTTTAAAGGCCACGTCTCATACACCGACATGTGGTCAGTTGACTACTTGATAATAAGTACTCCGTCAAAGGGTCGTTATAAAACCATTACTCCTTCTCCAAGGGTCATTAAGTCTCTCATTCAAACCCATCGACAAGGCCAAGTAACTCGTACTCGTAATAAGAAAACCGTTATGGTCGATGAAAATGAAATTTTAACCCGCGAAATTCAAAATCATATGAAATCATGGGTTGAAATCATTCGTGAAAATGTATTTTGTCTAGGAGGTCATCGGGATCATGTCCCCGTGTATCTTTGTCATATGCTTTATTGCATCGAAACCCCTACAAAGTATAATCTAGAATTCTTCATTCTAAAATGAATGGAAACGATTCGAAACAAACCTAAGGTCATCCTACCCTATGGAATGCTTTTAACTAGATTGTTCAATCATGATGTGTCAACTTTTTCCGAGTTAGCAATCGATCGCTACATCTTGTATGATCGAGTCATGCATTATCTTGCTCCTCACTACGAGCGAAAGACGTAATCGAATCATGGCATGAAAAGATTTCGTGACTCAAATCCTAGCTCTTCCTCCACCGCTCTTAATCATTCATCCTCATCTCATCACTTAGATGAAAATGTTGATGATGAAGAATTTTCTCATTCTAACACTCCTTCATCATCTCAACTCATTAACTCTTTGTCAAATGTTGTCCCTAAAGTCTTTGAAAACCTACCCCATGAAAGCCAATCTTTGAACTCATACCAAAGCGAAATCATAAATCACCAAATTCAACATCGAGATGAACACCAGAAAGGGTTAAGGTTAATCAGAAAGGCTCTAAAGGACATGATGAACGGAAACAAGAAATGAACATGCTTGAAAGATTATTTGCTATCTTCAATTAGTACTCTTACTTATATTATTATATACACTATAATTTGACATTTATCTATTTACTAGGATCTAGAATTATAGAAGGCAATCACAAGTGCCTTGGGTGATCTCTTCAATTTTATCATCCAACAACTTCTTAGATTATTATTATGTGAACTTCTTGACTATGTGAAGATGCCATGCATGTTTGATCATTATTTGCTTGGTTAGTGTTGCTTGAACATTGAATTTAGAAGATGCATATTTAACCTTGAAAATCTATTTCGTCAAATTGCTAAGTTAGGACTAGTTGAATCTTGAATTTAGAAGATGCTGCTACCACTAGGCAAAAGACGGACAAACTGGAAAATTTTGTTTTTCCCAGAAAACGGCCCCCATAAAGCATAGGCGGCCCCCAAATATATATATGGGACCGCCAACAGGAGGGAACAAAATTTTGCAGTCTTGCCTCTTTTTCTGTATCTTTGACCCTCCTACCTATAGCTTTAAGCTGGCATTTCCCTATTTAGCTAAACCATCCCTTACATCTTTTCTTCATCTAAGCAATGCTTTGCCATTCTATCATATATCTCTTCTATTATTTAAGTCAAACAACTAACTCACTCCACCATTACCATCTTCATCTTCTCTATTCTTCTCACCTTCATTATCAATGTCTTGTTTAAACCCTCCTCTAAACTTCTCTAGGAAACCTAGAATCTCGGTAAGACAAGTTTGGAGACACACAACACACACACCAAAATCTATACCTTATTCTCAAAATGCTTCACCTTCACTTCATCCAAGAGTCAATCCTCAATCTTCTTCACCACCCTTCCATAATCCTCTTAGAGACCAAATGATTAACCAACTTCGTAATATCTCCTCCATTCTTGACTCATACACTCAAAACTCATCCAATACCTACACTCATGCACCACTTTCACCACAATCATCCTTGATGCGTCCTCCTACTCATGCTCAAGTTGAATTTCACTCAAGCTTTTGTCATTGTTGCATGTACACTTGACATCATTTCCACTTTTTGAGAAATGAGATCAACTTCATTCAAGTTCTTCTCACCCGTCTCATACCTCAAACTCGCACTCCACCAAATCATGTCTCACCTACCTTACCCTTTTCAACCTACGATAATTAAACACTCTAGTATGTTTAATTTCTTCAAATAATCGTTTATGCATCTTTTGCTTGCGGCATCTCCTAGATCTTAAAAATCAACTAGTCTAGCTTTATGTTTCAATGTGTCTTTATATTATGTTTGTCTACTTTATCTTGTAATATTCATACCGTTAGAGTATGAATCTATCTTATTTTTGTTAGTATTGCTTGCAATCCATGCTTCTTGTATGAATTTCTTAAGTGATGAATGAAACTACTTTATGTTTACTTGCATGGATTGTTATATTGCTACTAGTTCATAATGTTGTCTTGCACTTGTACTTCTCACTTTGTTTTGTAGAAAAAATCTCATAAGATCGATCCCTTGGTGCCCTAAACGAGGGAAAACATACATCAAGGGGGAGTCTTGGCATCATCGATTTCTTTCTCTCTACAACTCGGTGATAATCCTTTTTGAGTTCGACAAAAAAGGGGGAGAAATAGATCAAAACTCATCAATAACTTGAAAACTTTATTTATACATAAAATGAGTTTATATTTTGTCATCATAAAAAAAGGGGAGATTGTTAATACAAAAAAAGTCTGAAAAGGTTATTTATATTTTTCGATTTCTCGATTTTTTAAAGATAACAATATGTAAAAACATTTACGATTAAAATAAACGTTTACAAGTTATTAATCGTAAATTTCCATTTCAAATGTAAATCACTTAAGGTATGTATAAACAAATCATTTAAACATGATTAGTGATCAAGAAAATATTTTTTCTTTACCATTATATTTCCACAAAAGTATTTTTACTATAAAAAATATATACAAAATAATTTTTAAATAAAAGAAATGTTTTATTTAAATATAAAATTCAAATATGGGTTTCTCTCCAAAATGGAACCTTCCACACCAGATCTAACCTTCCCCACTAAAAGACAAAAAAAGGAGCGTCAATCTAGTGGCGGCCCCTTGATAGGCTGGGCGACCCCAGATATATCTGGGACCGCTGAGACCGCCACCAGCTGACCGTTGGGATTTTCTGCCAATAAATACTACACTATTCCCAGCTGAAAAACACACCTCTTTACACGAATTTTTCAGTTATCTTTCTCTCTTTAAACCTTCTTTTTCTCATTAAATATCTTGATCACTAACATTGTTTAATCTTATTTCAAGTGATCTAATCTCTTCTTTCTCATTCCTCTATCAAAATATCTTGATCACTAACATTGTTTAATTTTCTGCCAAGAAATGAATTGTTGTAGTATAGTGAAAATTCAATTCAAACACCCTTTTCCCACAAAACTATATTCTAACCCTTTTAATCCTACTAATAGTATAATATCACAAGTGATAGATAATATTGATTACATGTTAAGAATTTCTAAAATAACCACAATTAGTGTCACATTATATTACTTTATCACTTGTGATATTAGTCATATATGGAATACCATAACTAATGTCACATTATATTGTTTTATCACATGGGATTTTATTACTAATTATTTTTCACTAGTGATATTAGAATGTCAGGGCAAATTTGAAAGTGGATTTGGCATGTCTAAAGGCTAATGTGGTTTTCAAATAGTCTTAGAATATCATATGTGGTAATGAAATTTTATGTATATATTACTTATGATATATTATACCTAGTGGTTAGGGGTTTAAGGTTTTTGGTATAGATTTTAAAGTTTATGTATATATCACTTGTGATATTATACCTAGTGGTTAGAGGTTTAGGGTTTTTGATATAGAGTTTAGTGGTTAGGGGTTTAGGGTTTTTGGTATAGATTTTAAAGTTTATGTATATATCACTTGTGATATTATACCTAGTGGTTAGGGGTTTAGAGTTTTTGGTATAGATTTTAAAGTTTAGTAATGGGGTCATCAAATTATTTCCATCAAGGTCTATAGAGTCTTCTTGAAATGATTCATCAGCAACATCAGTCAAGACTAAAGAGATTTGTTCTTTAGAAGAGTATATTAAGGGAAGAGCTTTAGTTTCTTCAATGGTAACTGAAGATGGTGAAGGTGTGACGTTATCATGGAGAGTTGTTGTTGGTGCAACAGAATTAATGGACACTTCAGGAGATCTCTTCTCAAAGTATTCCTCGTACATTGGACAGAACAAATTATTGAAATCTTCTTTTGGCAGTGTTTGGTTTGATTCTGCTGACAAATCTTCATTATTAAAGCGGTTAGTCTCGGGTCCTAAACATCCGTGTTCAGAAGCCATAGCCATAAGTTCATCAAACTTGACATGGATGGTTTACATAATCTTTCTTGTTCAGCGTTTGTAGATCCTAAAACCTCTAAATATTTCTGAATACCTGATAAAGATACCAATGTTCGCTATTAGTTTCATTTTTTGAAGGTCTTCACGATCATTAGTTGGATAACAAAGTGGTCCGAACACATGAAAGTACTCAACATTGGGTTTTCTGTGTGTATGAAGCTTATACGGAGTCTTGTTATAACGTGTATGAATCAAAGAATAGTTTTGCATAAAGCAAGCAGTGGAAATAGCTTTGGCCCAAAGAAATTCTAATGCTTTTGAAAAAATAAGCATTGTCGGGCAGCCTCTACAAGTGTACGATTTTTTGTTCAACCACACCATTTTGTTGAGGCGTTCTTGCAATTGAGAATTGTTACATAATGCCTAACTTTTCATAATAAGCCTTCAGTATTGCGTTTGAATTCTGTTCCATTGTCAGATCTAACTTTCTGGATTTGAACCTTGAAATTTAATTAAGCCTGAGCAATGACCTTCATGATCATGTCTGGAGCCTCATCTTTTGTTTGAAGAAAATACACCCATGTGTAGTAAGAATAATCATCGACAATTAGCATGATATACTTTTTTCCATTAATACTTTCTACCCGCATTGGCTGACACAAATCCATGTGTATCAATTCCAACTTAGAATGAGTACTAGGGACCAATTTAGATTGAAGAGTAGTTTTCTTACTCTTTTCTTACTCACATGTGGAACACAGATGATCTTTGTCGTATTTAAACTTCAGAAGTCCATCAACCAAGTCTTGTTTGGTGAGATGATTAATAGTACCAAAGTTTAGGTGCAAGAGTCTTCGATGCCATAACCATGACTTTGTTGATGTAGATTTGGACATTAAGCAAACACGAAAAGAAGCTGCCATATAAAAAATGGAGATCGTATACAAATATGATTCATGATCACCTGTTAATAGATCATCTTCTTCCAGATTGTGAACGTAACACGTGTTGGAGCGAAATGCAACTTCTAAATTATCGTCGTAGAATTGACCTACTAAAATGAGGTTGTGTCTAATGCCTTTAACATAATATACATGACATATGGTGATGTTACCATGCACATCATCGCCATATCCTGTGATTGCTGCAAAGTGGTAATTTTCAAAGCGGATTGTTCCTATGAATTTCTCTATGAAATTTTTCAACAGTTTAAGATTACCAGTCATGTGCTTCGAGCATCCACTATCAACAAACCATAAGATGATCTGGACCACTTGCAATACACGAAGAAAACACATATGGAAGAGTGGATGGTTTGGCTACCTATTTTCTAACGGTAACCGATGTGTTAGAGTAAGACACGGCATTATCTATTCTTATAACTACATTCGAATGCACTTTAGCAGTTACGCTCTTAGGTGACCAACCAAAGTTCAGTTGTATTTCAAGCCACTTTTGCCACTTCCTACTGGTTTTTACTTTTGGTCGCATGTATTTGCTAAGTGTATTTTCTTGCGCAAATAGTGAAGTTGATCGTGAAGCACTAGAGTCCTTATTATGTGCACTTAAGGGAGCAACTACAGCAAACCTAGTTTTTGCTACTACAGGAGTAATATCTAAAGACTTAGATTTCGCAGTTTTAGGAGTAGTGAATAAGGCTCGTCTAACTTTTGAATGCACATACAACTTATATTTTGTAAGACATTTATCATGACACGGGGTAAGCACATTTTTGTGACAAGAAACGCACAATACATCATCATTCGCTATAAGAGCGTTTTTAACATCAACATTTGTTACAATATTTTTGGTTTGAACAACATTCTTTTTAGACATAACATTTGTCTTTTTATTGGTCCTAAAATGAACTTCTACAACTTTTGGATTGGTTCTTAGTGCGTGACAAGACACTAGTCTTGGATGAGCTTCTACGTTATGGTCTTCTAACACTAGTGAGACCATTCAGTCCTGTGAAAGTTGAAACACTCTTATTAGCATGTGTATGTACATCTTGTTTATTCGCAGTGTTAACCTTGTACATCTCTAGTGCTATGACATTGGTGTTTTGGACAATATGTTTCTTTTTGTTAGGTGAAGTCTGTAAAGTAACTAGTTTTGTCAAAACATGTTTCTCTTCAGTTTTTGGCACAAACTCTTTCTTTTTAACAACATTTTTATTACGCGGAGTAACACAAATAAGTTTGTTTGAAACTGAAGGTTTGTCAAAGTTAGTATTTACAGACTTACCTTTTCTGCATCTTTTAACTTAGATTTCAGCTCGGAGATTGTTATCAAAAGATGTTGATTCTGTGACCGTACATCCGCATATGCATACGTCTTTTGATTAACATTCTCAATTAATTCACTTATCTCTCTCTGAGTCCGTGTACGAGTCTTTTTTATTGAATCAAAAAGCTTTTGGTATTCCATTTTATTGTTTTCGCGTTCTTTAATCAAAGATTGTACTTGAAATTCTAAAGACACGTTCTCATTCTCTAACTTCTCAATTTTTTGATATCCAAGAGGTTTCATAAAGATTTTTCAAAGAGGTTTCACAATTTGTTTTCTCTTTTTGATGTTGCAATATAGTTCAAAATCAATGCTTTGTGCCTCACATCTTTGAAAATCATATTCAAGAATCTTTATTTGTTTTAGCAAATTTTCTTTGACATCAATAGATTCCATCTTGAATTTCTCAATCTCATCATGTAAAATATCATTCATGAAATCAAAACACATCAACTGTTGGGATTAAAAGCTTTCTTGAAGTTACTGCTGCTAAGGTTTGTGTTACTGCTGCTAAGCTAAAGTTAGTGATGTTCATTAACTTTAATGAAAAATATGCTAAGTAGTTAGTGCTGCTAGTATAAAGTTAGTATTGCTAGTTCACAGTTACTACTGTTAGTATATATTAGTACTGCTAGTGTAAAGTTAGTAATGCTGGTGAAGATTAAAGAAAATATTCTAGGTAGTTACTACTGCTTGTACACAGTTAATGCTGCTGGTGTATAAGTTACTATTGTTGGTGTTAAAAGTTAATGCTGCTAGTACAAAAGTTACACCTTCTCAAAGATTAAGACTGCTGAAAGAGTTTCTACTATTAGAAGAGAATGGATAAAGACAGAAGAAAGGATAAAGATTGATTAGAGATCAAGATTACTTACGTGAGAAGTATTAATTATTTATAGAATAGATCATAGAGAATATTCTATATCTTAGTAATATATTGTTAAATCAACTGGACTCCTTGGTGTTAAAAAGGAGGTCCTAGTGCATAGGTTTGATATCAGAATCATATCTAGAAATCTTTTGTTTTGATATCGTTATAGCTTCAAGGTTTTGTTTTATAACCCTAATACTAGTTAGAGTATTCATATTAATATATTGAAGCTTTTGTTTGTTAATCTGTGTTCAGTAGACTTACTAGTTCATTGAAGAATTCTTTTTTATTAAGATTAGATTCTGCATAATCTTTAGTATTATCAAACAAAGTTTCTATCATAGTTATGTAGGATTTATCTTGCATAACTAAACCTTACACAAGCTAAGGAATTCAAGATCCATTGAAGTGGGATCAACACCATTTGCCCAGAGAATGGGAAATTTCTAGAGATGCCGAGCTTAATCTTTTTAAGGATACTTTAGGAGAATGGTGGAAGTTCTAGGAGCCATACCCATTAACTTTAAGTGTAACATGTGGGAATCAAAGGACCTAATTAAAAAACCAATTAACTGGGATAAACCACCCAAAAACAGAGATGGAGCATGGCATGCCAAGATTAGGATCTGATTAATGGGGAACCAGACGAGAGGAATTTACTCAAAACCCTTCAGTCAATTCCTTTACTAGGACGCTCTCGAAAGAGAAAGTTCTAAAGAGATCATCGACTGGCCACATTCTTATGACACTTGAAGTGTGCTTCTGGGGGGGGGGGAAAATCTAGCTAAACAAGAGTCGTTAATAAAGAAAAGCGCTTCTTTGGAGGCAACCCAATTTACTTTTCCTGTAATTAGGAGTGTCATGTGTGTTTTAAATCTTTACCATTTGTTTTATTATGTTTGAATTATCTTGTAATCATGCTTTGTATTGTCTTTAACCTCGTCTTAATTTCAATCAAAGGTATTTTGCAAACAATAAGTGTAGGGGAATTTATTAGGCTTTTGAGCAAAATTCAAACATGTTAAATAAATTATTTAGATTAATTCACATCAGTTTCGAGTCATATGATTGAATTGTTAAATCTCAGGTTTTATACAACTATTTTTACAGGAACTAACTTATGGAATCAAGTGTAGGAAATTTTTTATCAAAAACAAAAATTTCATTTTCACAGACTGTGGAGATGGCATCACGATTAACACGTGACACCGTCACCATGATGCTTGTGACGGGGTCACAAAAACCTTGACGGCGTCAAACACCCTGTCGGTAACCCGTAATCACTTTCACTTCACCATGGATACAAGAAAAATAGATAAGAAGAAATGATAAGAATTTTAGAGAGAGAAACAAGAGAAAGAAATGAGATGGTTGAATCTAGAAAATGTGTGAGAAAACAAATGAGACCAACACCCTCTCCACACTTGGAGAGGGGTTTATATACCCTTATGGCCGGATGGGCTTTTGCCATGGGCCGGGTTTAATGTTAACTTGGGTCGGGCTCGGGATAACTTTAGACCTTAGTCCAAGATGTGTACAATATTAGATTAATGTTCACAAGCCCTTTTACCCTTCTAGCCTATTACAACGTATATTAAATAAATGATCGAGACTTAATTTTCCTAATGAACGAACTTCATGTTCGACTTAATATTTTTTGAGGCTAACAATCTCCCCCGAAGTGAGTTTATTATGATACTCCTTCATGAGATCGAAGAGATTGCTTTTGTCGTTAAGCTCTTATCTTTGTCTTGGTCTTTATCTTGTTGTAGGCTTGTTCCTTCATGCTTTGTGATCTTTGATCTTGAGCCTTTGTCTTTGTCTTTCGACTTTGTCTTTACGTTTGAGATCTTTAAATATTTTCCTTGTTTGTCTTGATCGTCTTTGCCACCTTGCGATCTTGTGTCTTGACCAACATGCTCATACTTTGCATCATCTTGAAAGCTTGCTAAGAATTTCCCCTGAAGCTTGGTTTCTGAGGAGGGATCTTTAATATCAGAGTTTGCAGAAGTCTTTGTCTTTAATACTTGAGCTTTCTTGATTCTTGAATCTTGATGCTTATGGTATGTCTTTGTAGTTTGAGCATGAGCATGTGGTAATGAATTAGACTCTGCTGGAATGAGGCTGCAACACCGTTGTTTGTACCTGCATTTGAATGTTAGTGATAAACAATAGATATAGACGAATATGGCTTTGTCATTCGTCAAGATTCGGTTGCATTAACCTCTGGTTCCGTGAGGACCGTTTTATAGTATAAATACTGTACCTGTGATCAGGTAGGTTCAATTTAGAAGAACCTCCTTGACAGGGTTTCCAGCTCAAAATGTTAGATCCTCTAACGCGTATGCATTAGATTCACCGTACTTGCTTGTTCTCAATACCGAAACGTCTCAAAGCAGACAACACGGTAAGAGTGAATCAAATAGTTACTATCTTTCTGATTAAACAGTCAATTCATTTACTGGAACAAGTTTGATTCACATAGAATCGCACCATCGTTTCTTTCCAGTTGACACAAGTTTGATTCATATAGAATCTCGCAAGTCACCTACCAAGAGCTTGTTAGATGTTGGCTCAAGCAGGATTTCCTCTTCACGGTGTATTACTTAAGTATCACTTCGGATGTTTTGGCATATTCACAAGGATAATACGTAGGGACTCTTGTTAATAGCTTGTGAAAACTTATTGGTGTTCACAAGTGTATGTCCATGGGAATGGTGTTCCTAATGAGATTTATTTTATTGATCTCTTGGCTATAGACTCGATTAGTGCGTTTTGGTTTTAGTACTCGAAGGCTGGAGCAGACTGCCACCTATTCAATATCAACTAACTCGGAGTGAGAAAGTTAATAGAAGTCATGTTTGTATTCTTCTGCAAATGAGATAAGTTTTTATTGAGAGATACACGACTGGGGCTGGAAGGGTTGTGATTGTATACTTGGGTCCATGATTTCGTCTTCAATATCAGAATTCATCTTTTGTGAAAACCGATAGATTATGTGTTGACCTGGTTTCTGCCTAAGTTGTAGGGAGGGCTGCTTTCTTTTCACCCTTTATCCATACATTTCTTTTTCATTCTTTAACCCCTTTAATGCTTACCAAGACGTCATTACTAACACCTTGTTGTAATTGTTCCAGTGTTAGCTCAATCTTAGTCGACATTATTCCCTTATACTCATTCATCTCCAATCTACCAGAGGATGCTATTTCTAACTTGAGTGTCCTTGGGTAGATCCACTCCGGTTATGGTTGGATAAAGGATATTACCTAACCAACATTATGACTTCAGTATCTTCGTGAAATTAAGATGTTGTTGGGTTATGAGAATCATAACACTAAAACCTTTTCGAAGAGAATAACTACACTTTGAGTCATTTTAGAGCACTTATTATTTTCAAAGCTCACATTTTATTACATTTTTCTCCCCTTATTTTAAATACTAATTCACTTGTTTTTGAAATAGCATGTGATTAAAATTTGGTCATGAAAATATATAGAGAAAACTTTATACTTAGCATGATTATATGGACATTATCTTGCTCCCCTTAATTTACATTTGTTTGACACAAAAAAACATGATTACCAAGTTGTAAAATAACTATAATTTTGAGGGTTAGCATTGTTGAGCACACAATTTAAAAGATATGAATTGTCATTGAAGAATTCTTGAAAAATTATGCTCAACCACTTAATCATCTTATAACATATAATCTATTGAGTAGTCATCATTATTACAGATTTGTTATTAAGACTTTTTATAATGGTAGTTGAATCATAAGAATTGTCTGTGATGAGTATCAACAACATTAAAAAACATTGTTTTTCGAAAAAAACTCCCCCCAACATTGACTCATTTTTGAAAATGACACCAAATGTAGAAGAATTGTCTTGTAAACTTTATGAGGGTTGGAGTGTTGAACACACAATTTTGAAAGATTATGAATCGTTAGTGAGAAATTCTTGAAAAATTATGTTCAACTTTTTGAAAAAACCAAATGTTAAAAGACTTCTCTTCTAACTTTAAGGATAAGCGCACAGAAACGTACACTTTCCTTTGTCGTTCGGGTCCGAGTTGCAACTTGAGAGCAATTACAAGTCATAAAGAAAAATAGAAATGACATGTTTTGAAAGCATTTGAAACTCCTGTTGGAACTGCATTTACACGCCCGTGTCGATGTTAATCAACATTTCTATGTACGTAAATGTTAACGATTCCAAGAGACACGTCGAGAAGATTATTTTTGTGAAACATTTTCTGATTTTTGATTTTGTATTTTTCTTTTTGAAATTTTATATTTTTATATTTTTCTTTTTTCAAAAATATGTACATGTTGATGTTTGATAGAATATCAAGCAGATTCGTTTGTCAGAACCTCCAGTTCTGCTAGAGTCAAACATCTCATACCAATTCGCCTGACAAGATACTAAAACCTATCTTCAGGTAAGGCTTTAGTAAACATATCGGCTAATTGGTATTCAGTTTTGACAAAGTACAATTCAATTATACCGTTTTCAACCTGTTCCTTGATGAAATGATATCAAGTATGGATGTTCTTGGTACGGGAGTGCTGCACGGGGTTGCATGAGATTGCTATGGCTGACTAAGTGTCGCAATACAACGGTATTTTGTTGTAGTTGAAGCCATAATCCTTAAGCTGTATCCTCATCCACATTACTTGAGCACAACTTACAGATAACGCCACGTACTCAGCCTCTGCGGATGACATTGCAGTATAATCCTCCTTCTTTGACATCCAACTGACTAACTTATCACCTAGGAACTGTATTCCTCCAGAAGTGGTTTTGCGAGTATCAATGCATCCGGCATGGTCGACATCTGAAAAATCTGTTAGTTCAAAGACAGAACCCTTCGGATACCAGAGTCCCATGTTAATGGTACCCCTTAAGTAGCGAAAGATCCTTTCAACCTCTTTGAGGTGTTTTTAGTCGGTCTTGCTTGATATCTTGCACAATAACATAGGCTTGCAGCTATGTATGTCTTATAAAGGTCTGATACATGAGTTGGGACCAGATTTTACTAGGAGTAGTCAGTTTGGTCTACGGGTTCACCACTCAAGTCTGCATCTAATTTAGGTTTGGTAGCCATTGGTGTACCAATGCTTTGTCCTTTTTCCATACCATGTTTTTTAAGTATCTCTAAAGCGTACTTGGCCTGATTGATAAAGATACCTCGTGGGGATTGGTGGATCTGAAGTCCTAAAAAGAATTTCATTTCCCCCATTAAGGACATCTCAAATCTACTGTGCATTAATTTTTCAAATCGTTTAGAAAATTTAGGGTTTGTAGACCCAAAAATGATGTCATCAACGTAAATTTGCACAAGTAGAATGTCCTCCCCGTATTTTATCATGAATAGAGTCGGGTCAATTGTACCTTTAGTAAAACCTTTGGATATCAGGAAATTTGAGAGTTCATCATACCAGGCTCTTGGAGCTTGTTTTAATCCATATAGAGCTTTCCTTAGACGGTAAACCTTTTCTGGATGATCAGGATCAACGAACCCGTCTAGTTGTGCAACATAAACCTCCTCCTTCAATGGACCATTAAGAAATGCCGTTTTCATGCCCATCTAATAAATTGAAAAAGACTTGTGTGCAGCATATTCGATGAAAATCCGAACAGCTTCCAAGCGAGCAACTGGAGCAAATGATTTTCGGAAATCAATTTACTTCTCCTGAGCATAACCTTTAGCTACAAGTCGTGCTTTGTTGCGAATTACAGTTTGGTCTTCATCCTTTTTGTTCTTCCATAACCACTTTAGCTTGATTACATTCTTGCCAAAGGGTTTGTCAACTAATTCCCAGACTTGAAGTCTGTCAAACTGATGAAGCTCTTCCTGCATTGCTTCTATCCATGCAGAATCAGCCATTGCTTCCTTAATGTTTTTTGGTTGGGTTATTATACAAAGAAGTTACTATACTTTCCCAAAAAGTTCGTCTAAGTTACTAAACTTTCATTTTGTTCACTTAGGTTACTAAACTTATGAAACATGACATTTGGGGTTACTCAACTTGCAAAAATATACGTAAACATCATTGAACTTGTTAAAACCTGACATTTTGTTACTTAACTTTACCTAAAAATATAACATCCAGGCTTGCTATTTGGATTAAACATTGAAATTATGGGGGTGTATGTTTATCAAAAGTTCAATAACCTAAGTGAACAAAATGAAAGTTGAGTAACTTAGGCAAACTTTTTGGGAAAGTATAGTAACTTCTTTGTCTATTAACCCTTTTTTGGTTCAGCTGTACTCATGGTGAGTGCGAACATACACATTTCAGGATCTGTTGCAAGTTGTCGTCTTGTTTGTACTGGCTTGGATGGATCGCGACGAACTTGAGTTAATGGGTGATCTTTTGTCCATCGGTATTCGGAATCTTGTGGTTGATTGAAGGTATGCAAATTTGAATTACCAATATTGCGTGAGGAAGACTCAACAACTTCTTGTACCGGTTTACAAAAAGGATTGGTAAATTCATGTTCTGTATCATCTGCTTGATTATTGTTGTTTTCCTCAGCATGAACATTTGTTGGAGTTGATGGTTCTGATGTAGGGTGAATAATCGTTGAAGGGTGTGTGTCTTGTTGAGCAGAACTGACGGTGGGAGAAGAAGACTTGTTGATACGAAAAGTACCCGCAATGAAAAATTCATCGTACAGAGGACCGAATAGAAGATCCAACTCTTATTGTGATGGAACTGTTGTATCTGCTGAAGGAGAAACATTTTGTAGTTGTGAGGCGGGTCAGAGTTGTCATAATCTGACACCTTTTGTTGTTGGGCAATGAGGCCTGAAGTGTCATTAGCAACAGACGTCTCAGACATCTCTTTGATCTCATCAAATCTGAGATGTATGGATTCAACTATTAATCTTGTTCTCTTGTTGTAGACACGATATCCCTTTGACTGAGTGGAGTATCCTACTAAAATGCACGGATCTCCTTTTTCTTTCATCTTATCTAAATTTTCACCATCTCTAGTTAGGTAACAAGTGCAACCAAAGATGTGAAGGTGTTTAATTGAAGCTTTTCTATCATTAATGATGTGATATGCTATTTTTTCATGTGTTAGGATGATGATAGATATGTTTTGAGTATAGCATGCAGTTGCAATTGCTTTAGCCCAAAAGAATAAAGGAAGTTTAGAAGCCGAAAGCATCGTTCGAGCAGCCTCAACGAGAGTACGGTTTCGTCTTTCGACAACGCCGTTCTGTTCAGGTGTTCGTGGTGTAGAAGTTTGATGCTCAATTCCTTCTTCTTTAAAGAATGAATTAAGTGTCTTGTTTAAGAACTCAGTGCATCTATCAGTTCGAACATAAATTACTGAGGCTTGAAGATTTCTTTGGATCATCTTGAGAAAATATTTTAGAACTTCTGGTGTTTCATCCTTGGAACGTTGAAAGAGAGTCCACGTGTTATATGGAATTAGTCGTCTTAACAACACTAGGATATATTTCTTCCCAATTTACTTGCCAACAAGCATTGGACCACATTTAAGTCCATATGAGCCAAAAATTAAACATCCTTTTTTGAACTTGGAACAGTCTTTGTCTTGAATGAACTTCTTTTTGCTTTACTCACTTCACAAGAGGAACATAGTTGATCCTTAACATATTTCAACACAGGTAAACCAATCATGACATCCTTCTTTGAAATCAAGTTGATGTAGTCGAAGTTGAGATGAGAGAGTCTTCGATGCGATAATCCTGCTTGAGTTGGTGAGGCTTTAGCATGAGACAGTTTGGAGTTGATGTAGTTTGTCTCTTGAATGAGAATTGTATAAGAGTCAGTCCACGATTACCAATGAGTAAATCGTTTCCCTAAAGATCTCTAACGAAACACGTAGATTTCTGGAAAGCAACCTCCAAATCCGCATCACAAAATTGACCAATTGAGAAGAGATTATGATTGAGACCTTAAACGTAATAAACCCTGTTGATCGTGATATTTCCTTGAACCAAATCTCCATAACCAAGAATTGGAGCAAATTGATCATTGCCAAAACGAACGATACCCAGATATTTTTCAATAAAACTGCACAGTAGTGATAGATTGCCCGTCATGTACTTTGTGCATCCCGAGTCAACAATGAATAGGATGAGTTGAACAATCTGCAAGAGAATTAGAGGATGATGGAATACTTGACAAATTGGATCCTAAAGTGTTTGTGAGTTTCAAGACATTAGTTATCCTAGATACATTATCTATGGCAAAACTAACTCTCTTTTTTACAGTTTCATTCCTAACTTTAGGCACCCATTTCATTTTTATCTTAGGAACCCATTTATATCCTGATAGGCATTGTAGTGCTATCCACCATTTCCACGCCTTACTAGTTTTCTATACAAGGCATTCCTATAGTAAACTCTTTGAAATTTTTTTTTTTGTGTTAGCCTTAATTATATTATGACAACACGGAATGTTATCGTCTCAAAAAGTCAAAAAACTGGTCTTGTATTGTAATAGGCTAGCCGGGTTCAACGGCTGGTTTGTATCTAATATTTGTCGGTGTTGCAGGCACAAAGCCCAAGAAAAGCAAGCCCGGCCAAGTTAGGAAAGCCTATATGCCACTCTGGCTCAAGGTATAAATAGAACCCTCTCCACCCATGGAGAGGGTGTTGGTTACCATTTGCAATAATTATTCATTGAATTTACAAATATTGTTGGTCTTTCTTTTTCTTTTTTTGGTGGATTCCTTCGGAAAGTTATTTCGACTCTGGCAAAGCAAGGTTGACAGTTGAACCCTCCAATGGTTTAAATGTAGATATCCCTAATATTCATGAATGCAAACACACTCTAGATGTAAGTGCAAGTACATCAATCAATGTTCAGAAGGAACAAAGTCTTGATTTAAGTGCAGGTACCTTATGTAATGTCAACAAGGAAAATCTCAGAGTATGGCTGCTGAAAAAGCTGATATCTCAGAAACCATTGTCAAAGTGGATTCACAGATGATGATACAGAAAAATGACGTTTGATCACAACAGATCAAGCCTCGAACCTCAATGTCAAATGACGTTTGAACAAAATGGTTCAAGCCTCACACCACAGTGTCAACAGAAGTTCATCAAGCAGCTGAGACAGTAACAAATTCAAATGAGCTGGATTTGCTATTCGATCCTTTGTTCGACGAATATTTCAATGGAGAAAATCAAGTTGTTTTAAAGTCTTCCGCTGTCACTACTACTGATGCATCAAATAAAAGTCAAAACAACCTGGATTAAACTTCATCCACTTCAACTCTAGCTACAACTGTCACTGCTAATGGAAACTTTGATTTAATTTTTTTATTTCTATCTTTATTTTTTTACTTTATAAAAAATTTTGAAATGAAAATAGGGATAAATATAAAACCTAGAAAAACAAAATATAAAATCAGAAAAATTTCAAAAATACCAAAAAGAATCTTCTTGACATGTCTCTTGGAATCGATAACATTTACGTACCTAGAAATGTTGATTAACATCGACACGGGCGTGTAAATGAAGTTCGAACAGGAGTTTCAAATGCTTTCAAAACATGTCATTTCTAAATTTTTCTCAATGACTTATGTACATTTCAGTGCATAACTCGGTCTCGAATGTCACAGGGAAGTGTACGCCTCAGTGCGCTTACTCTAAAATAGAAGAGAAGTCTTCTATCATGTTTTTAAAATCGTTGAACACAATTTTTCAAAAAGAACTTTCAATGTCAAATTATCTACAATATAATTTGTAGTATTTTTCCATAAAAAGTGGAATTTGTTAAAATTGTGTGTTCAACACTCCCTTTCTCGAATAATTTTCAAAGAATTGTAGTACGTAGAATGTCATTTTATGTGAATCAATTTCTGAGGGGGAGCTTTTTTAAAACAAAGCCTTTTAATGTGTTGGGTACATCTCATAAATGTCAATTTTATGTATCCAAACACATTTTGTGAAATTAAAATGTGGAAACTTATAATGTCAATTATTAATATACATTGTTCACTAAGGCATCTCACTCCGTCTTCAACATTTTGTGGTGTCATATCAATTTTTCATTCCAATGTCAAGTTTTAATAAATATTGGTATCCCTACATTAATGTTGATAGGGGAGCTGTGGAATATGAAATTCATGCAATATCGTGGTATAATTTTTCTTCCCATGGAAAAACTTTTCATGTCAAATTTTAATCAATTGGTATTTCAAATACTAAGTGTTTTATTATTTAAAATAAGGGGAGAAAATGTGATTAAAATATTGATTTTTGACGAATGTGATCCTAATAAAAAAAAAAGGGGGGATTTCTAAGTGCCAAACTCTTTCCTTCATGCGCTAAAAATTTTTTGATCTCGGAGCACATGTGTAGGGGGTATTTGAAAATAAAAATGTCAGAAAAATGGTTTTATGGTTCGATCTCTATTACCAACAACTAATTAATTTCATGATGATTCTGAAGTCATAAGGTGGTTAGGTTAGGTATAAGTCCTATGATCCAACCAGAACTGGAGGGATCTACCCAAGGACACTCCATAGTTAGAAATAGCAGTCCTTAGGTATGATTGGAGAAGAATGTGTATAAGGGAAAAAATGCAGACTAAGATTGAGCTTAACTGGAACAATCACAATAAATGGTGTTAGTAAATGACGTCTAGTGTAATCATTGATGGGGCTGAAGAATGGAAAAAAGAAATGTATGGATAAAGGGTGAAAAGAAAGAAGCCCTCCTTACACTTAGCTGAAAAGGGGTCAATATGTTATCTATCAAAATCACAAAGATGAATGTTTTATTGTAGAACGACATCATGGACCCAGTGATGCAATGCACAACCCTTCCCAGCCATTCGGGTTTCTCTCAAAAGAAACTTGTCTCATTTGTCACGAGAATACATACGTTATCTATTGACATTCTCACTCGAGGATTGTGATATTGAATGGTGGCCAGTTCTGCTCCAGCCTCCGATTACTAAAACCAAAGTGCACAAATCGAGTCTAGAGCCAGAAGAGATCAAATTATAAATCTCATTAGGACACAATGTCAAAATACACTTGTTGAACACCATTAAGTTCACAAGTTGTAACAAAGAGTTACGCATTATCCGTAAGATCTTGCCACGAACATACCGAGTGATACTAAGGTATTCAAGTGAAGATGGAAATCTGCTTGAGCCAAAACATCGAAACAAGCCTCCTTGGTAGGTGACTTGCAAGATTCTATATGAATCAAGCTTGTGCCAACTGGATATCAATTTGGTCCAGTAAATGAATTATGACTTAATCAGAAAGATAGTAACTATCTGATTTACTCTTACCGTGTTGTCTGGTTGAGGACGTTTCGGTAATGAGAACTGAGGCAAGCATGGTCAATCTAATGCCCATCTGTGTTAGAAGATCTAAACTTGAGCTGGAATCCCTGTCAAGGAGATTCTTTGAAATTCTACCTGATCACAGGTTGTATTTATACTATAAAAATGGAAACGGTGGTTTTTTAAAAAATGCAACCGAAATCCAGGATGAATGACAAGCATATTCATCTTTTATTGCTAACTGTTTTATTTCAGGATAAGACGACAGTGTTGCAGTCTCATTCCAGCGAAGTCGGATTCATAAACCACATGCTCATACTCAAGCTTTCAAAGTCAATCACTCAACGTTAAGATAGTTGATTCTAATATTCCCCACCATCAAAGAGCCTCAAAGTCAAATAAGAATTCATCAATTGGGGGAGATGTTAGATTATAATCACATATGTCAAACAAGAATGTATCAAGTATGAGCATGTTGGTCAAGAGCACAAGTTGATCAAGGAAGTCAAATCAAGATGATTCATGTCAAGGAGATGATGTAAGATAACGATCTCAAGAACTCAAAGTCAAAACATAAAGGCTCAAAATCAAGATCACAAAGCATGGGATGAACAAAGCCATTACAAACAAGACAAGTCCATAACAAGGCCATGCATAAACGTCATCGTATATCTTCAATGTTCTCAGTGGTACAAAGGGTGTGAAGAAAGAGACCTCAACATTGGGGGAGATTTGTTAGCCTTAATTATATTAAGTTAAACAAGAATGTTATCGGTCTTAGAAAAGGTCAAATAGGTTTGTATTGTTTAATAGGCTGAAGGGTTCAACGGGCTTGGTTTGAAAATCTCATATGTACGTGTTGCGGGCTCCCAAAAGCACTAAGATAAGCCAAGCCCGGCCCAAGTTAGAAAGCCCATAAGCCACTCATGGCTCAAGGGTATAAATAGAACCCTCTCCACACATGGAGAGGGTGTTGGTTACCATTTGCATAATTTGTGTGTGTGTGTAATCTTCCATCTCTAGTTTTCTCTCTAATAAATCTTCCAACTTTTCTTTCTATTTTCTTACTATTTTGTTATTGGTTAGTTATGTTGTGAAATGGATTAAGCTTTTGGGATAACAATTTGTTGGATAGTGGATTCTAATGCAACTGTTTTCTTATGGGTGTTGCAACAGATTTGTTCGCTTGACTTTTGGATTTTCTAGTACTAATAGGCACTAATTTAGGCTTCTTAGTTCTAGCATTCACATCATTCAAGAATTGATAAACACAAGCATCATGATTCGAATTAAACACATATTTTCCACAAGTAGCACAAACAACATTAACATTCGAGGTTCTGGATTTTAAACTGTCATTACACGTAGTTACAAACTTTGTTTTATTAGAAATACTAGAAATCCTATGGTGGTCTTCTACTTCAGTCTTCTTAAACTTTACTTGACTAGTGTTTGGCATGACCTTATCTTTTATTTGATTGCTCCTAGACTATGGTCTTGCTAACATTATTTCTGTGAGTCTCTGTAGATGTAGACACGCGAGGATTAGTATTCCTATAACTCTGAGGCAACTGTGGTTTAATCACATTTGTGTTTCATACAGCTTGCGTTGCTGTTTGATGCAAATTCTATGAAGTGACTGGTTTTGATAAACCCTCTGAATCATTGTTTTTGCGAACTGACTTTTTCTTTGGAAAATTTTTCCTCTCAAAGAGAGTCTGAAAAAGGAGCCGGTTTGCCTAAAATTGATGGTTTTAGAATCCTTTGAGCATTTGGTTGTCGAACAACAGATGGTTTATCAAAAATAGTTTCTACAGATTTTCCATTGCATGTTATCGATGAGTTCTTTAACTACTATAGGCAATGTTTTTGTCTTGCGCTGTGGAGCTTTCAAATCTTGTATTTCAAAATATTGTTCACGTTCCTTTTGAAATACATTTGATGCTTTTTCTTTGCAAACTGTGTCATTTTTCATTTGTTCCGACATTGTTGTAAAACGAGTTCAAGGGAAATCGAGTGTTTTTCCAATTTAGCAAAACTTCGTAAAAGCTCAGTTATACTTTCTTTACTATAAATTCAGTTTGTTTCGAAAGCTTTTGTGCAAGACAGTCACATTCCTTGACTTTATGAAGATATAAGCATTGCAATTCAGTGTGCGCATCGAAGCAGATAACGAATGCAAATAAGAACACATAACATCATTAGACACACATTCTTGCAAGAGCATATCATACATGTTTGAAAATTCTGCCTTATCAGATTCAAGTTCGTCAATTTCATTTTCAAGGGATTCAACATACTTTAAATCATCATGCATTCTTTCTTAAGTTAATGAACAAATGCAAAACTATCATTCTGAGTCTTAAAGGCAAGAGGCATTAAACATGTCTTAATCAGGATTTCCATATCTTGAGCAGTTGGGGCACGAAAATGATCTTTAGAATGTTTCACCCAAGCTTGATCGACAAGTTCTCTAAGATGATTTATGTTATTTGTCATGACATTATACGCTTGTCTACTTTTGCTTATTGATTTAGACACATGTAAGAAAGCTATGTTTTTGAAAATATTTTGTTTCGTTTTCACAAATAATTTTCTCCACATTTTCTTCCTTATTTCATTTCCATGTGCCAACTGTATTTGATATTCCTGGGTCAGGGGTTTAAAATTTTCATAAAGACTATTTAACTTTGTATAGTCATAGGGTTTCACTAAGTCTTTATTAAATTTCGATCGACTCTCTTCTTCAAGAGTCATAATCTTTTCCCTATCGGGGATGAGTCTGTTTGCAGGATCAGATTGATCATGTGGGATCTCATACAAACATGGTTTCTTATATTGAGCCTTTTTAGGTACATTGGATTAGCAAAGGTAGGTCTTCCATTAAATGTAGGGAATTTGGGTGCTAACATATGAATGGTTTGGATTGATTGACTCTTTTTTAAACAATTTCATTCAAAAACTTTAATTGGTTTTCCATTGAAATCATTTTGTCAGTATCTTTTTCTTCCTTAAGTTTCAAATCCGTTATGACCTTTGTTTTCTCTTTGACAAGACCTTTGTAATGTAACTTAGTTAAAAGACTCTGTTTGACTAACTCATCGTGTTTCTCTTTAACAACTAAAATTTCATAGGCTTTAAGTTTTAAACCTTCTTTATGTCAATGTCCTTTTGAGATAATAGTCCTAGAGTTTCATTTAACTTACGTTCAAGTTTGTCATAATCAACTGTACGGTCATTAAAGGCCATGTACTTCTCAAGCTCAGTCTATTTGTTTTGAAGTGCAACTAGACAACTATCCCGAATACTATTAGATTCCCCCAAAGTTCTACTAGTTTCGTAAAATTTTTATTAATATTTTATATTAAAGGCATTACAAAGTAAGTTACTTTCCAAAATTTCCCCGACTTGAGAATCTTTACTTTTTTTTATTAACACCGGAAACCCGTACTTTCAAATTTTACATTACTTGAACCAATACGTTTGTAGCGTTATGTTATTATGTGGGCAACGGTTCTAGTGTCCATTTAGCTAACGATCGCTTTGCATCGTTAGTCCTTTAACAATAATTTTCTTTATATGATTTTTTACGTTTTCGCTTGTTTTTTACGTTTTATCCGTTTTTTTACGATTTCGTCTGGTTTTTTACATTTTCGTTTGTTTTTTTGCGTTTTCGCCTATTTTTTACGTTTTCGTCCTTTTACGTTTCCGTTCGGTTTCTTACACTTTCGTACATTTTCTTACGTTTTTCTCCGTTTTTTACTCATTCGTCTGTTTTTACGTTTCGTTTGTTCTTTTACACTTTCGCACGTTATTTTTAATATTCGTTCGTTTTTTTACGTTTTCGTCTAGCTTTTTACGATTTTGTCTGGTTTTTACATTTTGGTCCGTTTGAAATCGTACGAAAACGTAAAAAAACGGACGAAAACATAAAATACAGACGAAATCGTACGAACACGGTTGAAATCTTACGAAAACGTAAAAATACAGACGAAAACGTAAAAAACCGGAGGAAAATGTAAAAGATTGGAAGAAAACGTAAAAAAACGGACGAAAACGTAAAAACAGTCGAAATTTTAAAAAACCTGACAAAAACGTAATAAAACGTACGAAAGCGTAAGAAACTGGACGAAAACGTAAAAAACGAGCGAAAACGTAAAAAAACGGATGAAAATGCAAAAAAAAAACAGACGAAACGTAAAAAACCAGATGAAATCGTACTAAACGGACGAAACGTAAAAAGAAGTACGAAAACGTAAAAAACCGGACGAAAACGTGAAAAAACGAGCGAAAACTTAAAAAATCATATAAAGAAAATCATATAAAGAAAATTATTGTTAAATGACTAACGATGCAAGGCGATCGTTAGCTAAATGGACTAACGTTGCCACATAATAACTAACGGTACAAATGTTTGGTTCAAGTCGGTTAAAAATTTGAAAGTACATGCGTTTCGGTGTTAATAAAAAAGTAAATGGTTCAAGTCGGAAAATTTTGAAAAGTATGTTGGTAATTTATGGCTTTTACCCGTCATTTAATTCTCATTAACTTTCATGACATACATTATGTGTGATACATTTGTTAAGAAAATAAAATAACAAAACAGTAAAAGATATAAAATAAAAATAAAAACCCAAAATTTAGAAGAAGAAAATGGGCTCAACAGAAAACGTTCTTCCGTTGTGAATTTGTGATCTTCTTCTTCATTTCCCCCAAATCAAATCAAATCAAATCAAATAATTAAAAAAATAAATATTAATTAACAAATTAACAGAAGGAAGGAAGATCATAACACC
This sequence comes from Tanacetum coccineum, assembly GCA_026074375.1. Taxonomy (NCBI): domain Eukaryota; kingdom Viridiplantae; phylum Streptophyta; class Magnoliopsida; order Asterales; family Asteraceae; genus Tanacetum; species Tanacetum coccineum. The sequence continues at coordinate 14,029 of BQNB010043599.1, read as the reverse complement.
TCAGCGCGTGAGGTACACTCTCTCACGCTCTTCACCGGAGGTTAAGGTATACTTATTCGATCTGTTTATTATTTAATTGAATTATCCATTTTCATCAATTTAAGCTCAGTTTTGTGATGATTTAAGTTGTTTTTCAACTTGTGCTGATTGAGATCTAGGGGTTTTAGTGTGGTTTGATTAGGGGGTGTTTGGCATTGGCTTTTGGATTTTATTTTCTTGTTTCAAGTTGTGGCGTTTTGCAAATTATGATTGTTTAAGGATTTATATTTAGGATAACGAGGATTAGATTTCAAGAGGTTATTAGTAATGCCAAACACCCTGATTTGGAACAAATACGCATAGAGGGTGAGTCTACGCATGAATGATCTGTTAGTTGTTACTTGTTAGTTGTTACTTTTATCGCTTGCAATTTATAACTATTATGCTTTTGAGAAGAGTGTAATTTCAAGTTTCAATTATAGTAAGTGCATTGTCCTTTTAAGAATTATTTACTATATTGTATGTAGAGTCACAGGATACGACGTGAAGTAGGTATTCATAAGATAACAATGATACGTTCTTAATGGTGATTGGTGGATACCTTAGTGCCAACCTACAAGACAAATGAAATATCCCGTACTGTACAGGGTATCGAGGGATTATGCTTACAACTATAAGCTACAACTTTGAAACTAGGGCATCTGGTTTCTAAGCATGGATCAAGGGGCTTGAATGTTATTTTATTTTTTAGAAATCAGTATTAGCAAAAATATTTTGATCATTTGATTCATAGAGATTAAGATGATGTGGAAAATATTTGCGTAAGATGTTTATTGATTTTTAGAAAACTTATTAATGGTTGTCAATTGAAGAAATTTGAGTATCTTGAGAAGAAGATATTCTCTTTCATGTATAACGTGTATGAACATGTGCATCATGCAACTAGAAAGCATGTGATGATGGATAAATGCTTTCCCTGCTATTATTAGTCACACTAGATCTTTGATCTGTTTACCATCTTTTTGTTGTTTTTCATGGATGAGTATATTCAATACTTACTAGATGATAAACATTGTGCATTTCGCATATTATATTATGTTGATTAGTGAGACTAGACAAAGTGTTAATGCTAATTTGTATCTCACTGACATATGTTATTTGCATATGGTGCTTATTTTTCTGGTTATTTTGGTCTTCAATTTGGTTTATTTACATTCAACATCTCTCATGATTTTCTATGTTTATTTTGAAGGTGGTTATGATCTACCAAAATCGTATTTGATGTAAAGTTAATTGACAAAGTTATCTCATAAAAATCTTGCAAAGATGGGGTGTCCAAGTCCACAGTTTGAAGTAATAGCAGTTGCTCGAGATACTAAAGATTGTTCTTGTACACCTCCTAGAGCTTCTTCAGCTTTCATGGTTAATTCGGAAATTGGTGCAGTTTTAGCTGTTATGAGAAGAAATGTACGGTGGGGATTTCATTACATGGCAGATGAAGATCAGCTAGAGCACCCTTTAATCAAATCTTTCAAGGAAATAAGACAAAAAGTCTTCTCGTGGCAGCGTCAGTGGCATGCGATCAACCCAGTTGTGTATCTACAGCCCTTTCTAGATGTCATTCGATCAGATGAGACGAGTGCGCCAATAACTGGTGTTGCCCTTTCATCTATTTATAAATTCTTAATCCTTGAAGTTCTTGATATGGACACGGTTAATATAGCTGATGCGTTGCATCTGATAGTTGACGCCGTGACAAGTTGTCGGTTTGAGGTGACGGATCCTGCATCCGAGGAGGTGGTATTGATGAAGATACTTCAGGTTTTGTTGGCTTGCATGAAGAGTAAGGCTTCGGCTAAATTGAGTAACCAGCATGTGTGCAACATAGTAAACACGTGTTTCCAGATAGTTCATCAAGCAAGCTCGAAAGGCGAATTGTTGCAGAGAACAGCTCGACACACAATGCATGAGCTGGTCAGATGTGTTTTTATGCATCTGCCCGATGTTTCTACTAATCAACAAGAATTGACTCAGGAGGGCAGATCACATCTTGGTGACGAGGTAAATCGACATCTCCTGTTTTATGGTTGCTGCTTGACTTAAACTTATTTGACCGTACATGTATAGATTATGATTTAGCCAAGGTCAACAGCCTTTATGAATCTAGGTATAGGTGGATAATGTGCAGTCGGGCAGGTTGGGTAATGGGTCAAAATGGGTAAAAGTTTTAGGACGGATCAAATGTGGTTGGGTCGACCTGCCAAAGATTCTTTCCATCCTGTTAATATTATAAGAAATTAACATTTCATTTATGATTGCCAGCACTTTAACTAAATTCTTGTCCAGTTTTTCCAATTAGAGCAATTTCCAAATCATGTGAGCCATTCCCGTTTTAACTATGACTTGTTTGGTCACTTATCAGTGAGACATAACCCAAACTGACCCAGTTTTCCTTTTGTGCAGGTTGGAGTGCCTGATAAGGAGTTGCCCTCTAGTAAACAACAGGATAATGGTTACACGGGTTCAAAAATTGAAATAGCTGGAGGTGCTTTAAATTTATCCACCGAGGTGCCTGAAGTTAAGATGGATGAAACTGCTGGGGAGGTTGGTCAGAGTAAAAACTCTCTCGTAACAGATCCTTTTGGTGTTCCATGCATGGTGGAAGTATTCAACTTCCTTTGTTCTCTTTTGAATGCGGTAGAGCACGTTGGAGTGGGTCCCAGATCCAACTCTCTAGCTTATGACGAAGACGTTCCCTTATTTGCCCTCGGCTTGATCAACTCAGCCATTGAGTTAGGTGGGGCCTCTCTTGGCCAGCACCCTGAAATATTGGCTTTGGTGCAAAATGATTTATTCCATAGCTTAATGCAGTTCGGCTTGTCTCCAAGTCCACTGATTCTTACTACCGTATGTAGCATTGTTTTGAATCTTTATCATCTTATGCGCGTGAAACTCAAGCTACAGCTAGAGGCCTTTTTCTCTAGTGTTCTCATGAAGATTGCAGTTAACAAGCATGGAGCTTCATATCAACAACAGGAAGTTGCTATGGAAACTATTGTTGATCTTTGTAGACAACCAACTTTCATTCACGAAATGTATGCCAATTATGATTGTGACATTTCGTGTAGCAATGTCTTTGAAGATCTTGCAAATTTGTTATCAAAAAGTGCATTTCCGGTTAACAGTCCTCTTTCTGCCATACACGTTCTTGCTCTTGAAGGATTGATTGCTATGGTTAGTGGTATGGCAGAAGGTGTCAGTAATGAAGTCCCGGTTCTAGAAACAGATGCATCAACCATTGAAGATCACAAGTCATTTTGGAATGTGAAGTGTGGGAGCTATGAGAATCCTGATTGTTGGGTACCCTATATTCATAAGATGAAGCATGTTAAGAAGAAGTTGATGATTGGTGCAGATCACTTTAACCGGGATCCTAAAAAAGGTTTCCAGTTTCTTCAAGCAATGTCTTTGTTACCAGATAGACTCGATCCTATAAGTGTAGCTTGTTTTTTAAGGTACACAAGTGGGTTAGATAAGAATCTTGTTGGAGACTATCTCGGGAATCATGATCAGTTCTGTGTCGATGTGCTTCAAGAATTTGCAAAAACGTTTGATTTTCAAGAAATGAATTTGGACATCGCGTTGCGGGTTTTTTTGGAAACTTTTAGATTACCGGGTGAATCCCAGAAGATACAGAGAGTGGTGGAGGCATTTGCTGAACGATATTATGAACAGTCGCCTCATATTTTAGCTAATAAAGATGCTGCTTTGTTGTTATCGTATTCTTTAATTATGCTTAATACAGACCAGCACAATGCACAGGTGAAGAAGAAGATGACTGAAGAAGATTTTATCCGTAACAACCGGCTGATTAATGGCGGCAATGATCTCCCACGAGAGTATTTATCTGAGCTATACCACTCGATTTGTGAAAACGAGATCCGAATGACACCAGAGCAAGGGGTCATGACCCATGATAACTGGGTTGGTTTAATTCACAAATCCCGACAAACAGCTCCGTTTATAGTCTGCAGTTCTGGAGACCGAATCAACAATGAAATGTTTGCTATTCTGTCGGGGCCCACTGTTGCTGCTCTTTCTGTTGTTTTAGATCTTGTAGAGCAAGAAGACGTGCTGCAAACATGTATCGACGGGTTCCTGGATGTTGCTAAGATTGCAGGTTGTTATCATCTTGGTGATGTTCTTGACGGCTTGTTGGTTTCACTCTCAAAGTTTACAACACTTTTGCTTCCAATATCTGTTGAAGAATCCGTTCTTGCTTTTGGTGACGATAGTAAAGCACGGAAGGCAACTGTAGCGGTTTTCACTATAGCAAATTTGTACGGTGATTATATACGTTCGGGTTGGCGAAACATTCTTGATTGCATTTTAAGCTTGCATAAATTAGGTCTTCTTCCCGCTCGTTTGGCTCGTGATGCAGCTGATGATTTGGAGCCCAATTCTGAGCCCGACTCGAGAGTGTCTCCTTTGGTAGTGAAACCCACTTTACCCGCAGTCCGAAAAACGAGTTTAATGTATCGGTTTAGTGAGTTTCTAAGTTATGATACGGAAAAACCAGCCCCACAACCTTCTGAGGAACAGGTTGAAGCGCGTAAACGTGCCACCGAAACTGTTAAAGATTGCAATATCGATAGTGTGTTTACCGAAAGTAAATTTCTTCAATCCGAGTCTCTTTCGAGCCTTTCTAAAGCCTTGATCTTGGCTTCAAATGAAGATGAAGATGGTGCAATATTTTGCTTAGAGTTATTGATTACCGTCACGTTAAATAACCGGGATCGAATTATGATTCTATGGCAAAGTGTTTACGAGTACATAGCTAATATTGTTCAATCAGCCGTGATGCCGAGTAATTTAGTAGAAAAGGCGGTTTTCGGGCTTATTCGGATTTGTAGACGGCTTCTTCCTTATAAAGAAGATTTAACTGATGATTTACTTAGATCCCTTCAATTAATTTTGAAACTGGATGCTCGGGTTGCAGATGCTTACTGTGAACACATCACACAAGAAGTTATGCGTCTCGTGAAAGCAAATGTGGGTCAGATAAAATCTCAAATGGGTTGGCGTACCATCACCTCTCTCATCTCTATCACCGCTATGCATCCCGAAGCTTCTGACGCCGGATTCGAGATCCTCGAATTCCTCATGCTTGACGGAGCCCATTTGTTTCCGGCTAACTTTATCTTGTGTATCAATGCAGCCCGACAATTCGCCGAGTCTCGGGTAGGTGATGTGGCACGGTCTGTCAAGTCTTTGGATTTAATGGCCGGGTCAGCGGTTTGTCTCGTGAAGTGGTCCAATGAAGCTGTTGAGGAAGAACCAGAAGCTGTGTTACAGCTCTATAAAGATATCGGGGAGATGTGGGTTCGGTTGGTTCAAGGCTTAAGAAAAGCATGTATCGACCCGAGGGAAGAGATCAGGAACCACGCGGTCTTGATGCTGCAAAGGTGCTTGACGGGTTTAGAAGGGATTCAACTACAAGACGAGATGTGGTTACAGTGTTTTGATTTGGTGATATTCGCGTTAGTAAATGATTTGTTAGAAATAGTGGAAGAAAAACCTGCTAAAGAGTACCGAAACATGGAAGGTACCCTTGTTTTATCCTTGAAGCTCTTATCAAAAGCATTTTTACACTCTTTGCCTAGCATTTCTCCCTCGATATCTTTTTGTAAAGTATGGGTAGGTGTTTTAAGTTGTTTGAACCGTTACACAAAGGTTAAATTTAGAGGGAAACGAAGTGAAAAGATTCATGAATTAGTCCCGGAACTTCTTAAGAACACTCTGCTTGTCATGAAATCTACGGGAGTACTTTCACCAAGCGATGATTCTGGTCCTGATGGTCTGTGGCAGCAGACCTGGTTACATGTAAAAAATATAGCACCTTCTTTGCAGTCGGAGGTATTCCCTGAAGACAAACCACAGACCACTGAGGCTAGTCCGGCTCCTTGAGGTGGGTCTGATCTAAAAGTGATTGTGGTTTTTTGTTGGATTAAATTTTTTGATGGGCAGAATGAGAAAAGAGTTATAGGTGAGCAGGTTTTTTCATATATATTTGTATACTTTTTAGTGGCTTGTATAATTGTTGGTCTCAGATGAACCATGAACAAGTGTTCTTAATTTTTTTTTTGTTTTGGCTGACATTTGTTGCCCTTTTAGCCCATCAAAGGGATTATAGTCTTTTCAGAACATTGTATTGTCATACCAGTTTTGTGCTAAGCAAAGTTCTCCATTAGTTTAGTTCTGAGTTTTGTTTTAATAATATCATTGGGAAGAGATCTACCGACTTTGGCCATTTTGTACCATTATTCTAGTAATGGTGCGAATTCAGGGCTGTGACCGGCGTTGTATGACTTGCACATTTTACCATTTTTTTGCTAAATGGGAAGCCTGAAGTACTTGATACAAGTAACCAGAAGGCTTCAAATAAGGTGAATGAAACAAATGAACATTGGAATGACAAAATTAAAGAGTAACCTAGTTGTGCTAGCATTCCATGGAAAAGAAGCAGGGCAAGCAAAAGCGTCAACCCAAAAGAAACGGTCATTCCAATTTTTCAACGAATCTAAGGGTTTAGTATAGCAAGTAGCGGTGTTCCCCGGGCGCTTACAAAAAGACACCCAGCCTTTGTTTTTAGAATTAACATAAAAACAACGGAATAATCCAACCGTGGGCTCAAAACCATGGACGCGGCAAAGGATCTCAAAATGAGATACCTTGGCTGCACTAATAACAGAAAGTTGCGATATATGGATACGATAGTGTTTAAGCACGTTCACAAGGAAAGTGGAAAGTGGTAACCGGAAATTAGCATACTCGAAGAACCTAGTATATACGCCTATTTTACCAGCAGGCATCTCATGGATCGTCTGGTTAGGGGTAGGTATTTGCGGGTGCACCTCATCGGGAATATGATACGTGTCACAGAAAATTTTTAGGGCTTTAAGGGTAAGTGTCGACTTAATATCTGTTATACTGCTCATGATAAAGTAAACAGGGATGAAGGCCTAACCTGAAAGACAGAAATTCCTCGTAACAAAACACAAAAGGTACAAGTTTGAAGAGCTTGAAAGATTTTTTGACAATGGCGATTATAGATGAAGAAGATGAAAAAGAAAACAGTGAAAACCAGGACGACTATTTATACCCTCGGTATAGTAAATACGAACCTCCGTTAGATGTTTACACGTGGCAACAACTTCCGAGTCAACGGCCAAGATAAGAAGTAAAGATAGTGATGACAGTTAAGAAGTTAGACTAGCCAGTCAAATCAGTCAGAAGATAAAAGGATACAAATGAGCCACGTCAACCACGCCTTACCAACCGGTAAAAGGAAACGTCGCGGAAAGACAAAAAACCGCGGAAGGAGAAAATAGCACGGGAAGTAACGAAACATAAGTCTAGTAATACTTACCGCACGCAACAGAATCGCACGCAATAAGGAATACTAGACTGGGGGGACTTGATGACGTATAATAGGTGTACCAGGCCTCTGGGCCTGAGCCATATCATTACAATGGGCCCCCGGCCCAACTAAGCAAATAATACTCTCCGCGGAAAAGTCCAGTTCCGTATTGGGCGGCGCGGAAGAAGCAAGCCGGACGTGACAAATCTTCCGCGGACCAGCAGGCGTCCGCGGAAGGGAATTAGCGTCCGGATAACACGATTACAAGCGGATCCTTATCCAAATAAGGGTCCCACTTCGGCCCACCAACAGAAATAAGCGAAATATCAGGAAAACCTAATATTTGGCTCACCTATAAAAAGGGGTACTCTGACACCCCACAAAGGTACATTCTGTCCTATCATTAACACACACACATACTCTGACATTCTCTGACAAACATGTATACTTACTCTCACGTCGGAGCTTAATCGCGGGGTCCGCCCTGCGATAAGGCTAACGGTTTACTCTCATTTGTGCAGATCACCTCTTCATTATTTGGATTAGTACAAGATCTACATTATAGCCTACTCTCTGGCCCAACCCACTAAGCAATCTAGACTCACATTCACCCCTACACTCTTTTTGTACTAACAGCTGTCAAAAACGAGATCTTACTATGAATCATTTTTGTTTTTGCAAGAATCGGAAGATCCAAAGTAATTGTTCAAATGTCTTATTTGTCTAGTACTTGTATAGAAAATTCACGAAGAAAGAAGTCAAATTAATTAAACCACTCTTTTGTTTGTTAAAGAATCGTTTCTTATTAGTTGTATTTATCAAGGCTTGTATCTTAGAGAAGGGCCAACTCGTTTTCTTCAACTGTGACGTTCAATGTCGCCGTTGATAAATTTGCTCATATTATTAACTAGACTATAGAAATTATAAACATTTCATATACAACTAAAGGAAAAAGTAAGTCGTTCATTTATAACTTTTACCGTAACTATTACTATCCTATCCTATTTGTGAGCAATTTTTTTCTTGATTACTCTAGGTAAAATCATTCGCTCTTATTGGGTCTCTCCTAAATTAAAAATTCAAGAAAATATCAGGTTATTTGCGTCTGTAAATTCTCCTGTTCACTAGCGTTTGCTGTGAACTAATCAATCAGCCTTCCGCTGTCCTATACCAGGTGGTAATCAGAGCCACGTTCAATTTGAGTCTCCTAAATTAACATCAGGTCACCACTCTCGAACTCTACATTTTATCAATTCGGTTTTCCCCGATTGTTCCTTGTATTCTTTTCTTTTAGCTGTTCTACTCATACAAAAAAAACTGTTCATTGCACTGTTCACAAAAAAAAAGTGATCATGCCGATAATACCACACTTTTGCAAGCCTTACAAGCGATTCAACAACAACTGCAACAACAATCACAACAGTTGCAACAACAACTGCAGCAACAATCACAGCAACAAATCGAGCAAAATACCAAAATTCTCGAGGCACTAAATATTCGCGAACAACCAAAACGTGATAACAGTCATTATGGGTCCTCAAGTGATGAAGACGAAGAAGGTGAATACACTGATCCCGCGAATCAGCAAAGAAACCGTATGCCTATGATAAAGGCGGACATACCAACTTTTTCAGGGTCATTAAACATTGAAGATTTTCTTGATTGGGTTTCCAAAACAGACTAGTATTTTGAACTCATGGACATTCCCGAAGACTCCCAAGTCAAATACGTTGCTTACAAGTTGAGAGGAGCCGCCTCATCTTGGTGGGACAACCTTCAAACAGGTCGTCGGCGTCAACAAAAGCAACCAATTCGCACATGGCGCAAGATGAAACGAGTAATGTTTGCGCGTTTTCTTCCAGTTGATTACGAGCAGACTCTTTATTCACTATATCAGAATTGTCGCCAATATTCTCGAACCGTATCAGAATATGTGGAAGAATTCACGAGACTTGCATCGCGAAATCAGTTAAGCGAGTCTGATGCGCAACAAGTTGCGAGGTTTAACAATGGTCTTCGTTATGATATTCAAGCCATTATTTGTCTCCAAACAACTTGGACTCTTGATGAAGCTGTACGAATGGCGTTGAAAGCAGAACATACAGTTAGTAAAGGAAAGAATAACTCCAAGTTCAAAAGTAAACCTGATTTAAACCAAAGTTTGAACGATCAGGTGAAAAGACACAACCACTGAGTTCCAATGAAGCAGATACTGAGAAGAATAAGTCCACATATGCAAGTACTTCTTCACAGACCACAAAGAAACCGACAAATCAGTATGCCTGACCCGTTGGTAACAAGTGTTTTAAATGCCAAAAAACAGGTCATACTTCTAACCAATGTCGAGCGAAAGCTGTTAATGTCAAAGAACGAGGTGAATTGTACGAAGAACAATCTGAGAATGAAGAATGTTCCATCCGACCCGAAGATGTTCTTGATGAGGAAGAGGGTGACGAACATGAAGCTTATTCTTATGTTGTTCGTAGGTTAATGCTCACCACTCCTAAAAAAAGTGAAGACACCCAACGACACAACATATTTCGAACACGATGTAGGATCAATCAAGACGTCGTCAACGTCATCATTGATGGTGGAAGTAGTGAGAATATCATCTCACGAGATATCGTTAGTCGACTCAAGTTAGCACCACAGAAACATCCGACACCATACAAGATCAGTTGGATTAAAACCGTAGGTGAAGTTCGGGTAACTGAACAATGTGAAGTTCCGATCTTCATGGGCAAGTGCAAAGACACCATTTTTATTCAACATTGTAGACATAGATTCTTGTCATATCTCACTTGGGCGACCTTGGCAATGCGATATAGGGGTGATACACAAAGGGAAGGAAAACACTTACACATTTTCAAAGGATGGTAAAAAAATTCACTTTATGTCCCTTTTCTAGCGAAGATCAACCGAAAGCAACTAAAGAGAAGGCAAGCACTATTCTCTTATGCTCGCGAGAGGCCTTTTTGGCTGAGGTACGACATCCTCAAGCCATATTCGCCGTTGTTGTTAAAGGGGACAATAAGATAATGGAGAATGTACCACCTAAGCTACATGATTTATTGTCTGAGTTCAAGAACATCATGCCTGAACAAATCCCGGATGGTCTACCTCCATTATGAGACATTCAACACCAAATTGGCTTTGTACCCGGGGCTAGTCTCCCAAACTTACCTCACTACCGTATGAGTCCAGCCGAACACGACATTTTGCATGGAATGGTAGATAAACTACTTAGGAAGGGTGTCATCCAAGAAAGCAAAAGTTCGTGTGCGGTACCGGCATTACTTGTACCAAAGAAGGACAAAACGTGGCGTATGTGTATCGATAGTCGAGCCATCAACAAAATCACAGTTAAGTATCGATTTCCCATTCCTCGTCTTGATGACATGTTAGATATGTTGCATGGTTCTCAGGTATTCTCCAAAATTGATCTTCGTAGCGGTTATCACCAACTTCGAATTCATCCCGGAGATGAATGGAAAACTGCTTTTAAGACAAAAATAGGCCTTTATGAGTGGCTTGTAATGCCTTTCGGGCTTGAAAAACGCCCCGAGCACGTTTATGCAGTTGATGAATCAAGTCCTAAAGCCTTTCATTGGAAAATTTCTCGTTGTGTACTTTGATGATATCCTTATCTATAGCAACACTAGGGATGAGCATTTAGACCACCTACGAGAAGTCCTTAAGGTTTTGCAAGAACATCAATTATTTGTAACCTCAAGAAGGTGTAGCTTCATGATGCACAAGCTACTTTTCTTATGATTTGTGGTTAGTGTTGATGGTATCCATGTAGATGATGAGAAGATTAAAGTCATACAAGAATGGCCTACACCTCAGACAATTGGTGATGTTCAAAGTTTTCATGGTTTGGCAACATTCTATCGTCGCTTTATTCAGGATTTTAGTACAATCATGGCTCCAATCACCGAATGCCTAAAGAAAGGGCGTTTTCATTGGGGTGACGCCGCCGCTAAGAGCTTCTCACTAATTAAACAAAAACTCACATCAGCTCCTGTTCTCGTTTTGCCTAACTTTCAAAAACCATTTGAGTTAGAGACCGATGCTTCCATCATTGGTGTTGGAGCAGTTTTGTCACAAGAAGGGCGTCCAATAGCATTCTTTAGTGAGAAACTTAGTGAAGCTCGAAGGAAGTGGACCACCTATAAGCTCGAATTTTATGCTATTGTACGGGCTGTTAAGCATTGGGAGCAATATCTTTTCCAGCAAGAATTTGTGCTTCAAACTAACCATGAAGCATTGAAATATTTCAACAGCCAAAAGTCGATTAGTCGTATGCATGCTCGTTGGATGAAATATTTGCAACAATTTACCTTCGTCATAAAGCACAAAGCAGGCACTAAGAATAAGGTGGCAGATGCTTTAAGTCGACGAGCAACTTTACTTACAACCATGGGAACTGAAGTTATTGGTTTCGATTGTTTGAAGGATTTGTACGCATCAGATGAAGACTTTTCCGAAGTATGGAAACAAAGCGAAACAGGTATTCCAGGTAGGTTATATCTTGTTCACAATGGATTTTTATTCTTTAAAGATCGTTTGTGCATACCTCGAGGGTCCCTTAGAGAGCACTTAATTCAAGAACTTCATGGGGGAAGTCTTGGTGGCCACCTCGATCGAGACAAAACCATTAAGTTGGTTGAAGAACGCTATCATTGGCCACAAATCAAGAGAGATGTGTATAAATTTGTTAAAAAGTGTCATATGTCAAACCAACAAAGGTTAGACTCAAAACACCGGTTTATACACTCCTCTGTCAATTCCTGAAGCTCCGTGAGAGGATATTTTCATGGATTTTGTTTTAGGATTACCACGTACACAAAGATCTTCTAATTCAGTATTCGTGGTGGTTGATCGTTTTTCAAAAATGACGCATTTTCTTCCTTGCAAGAAAACATCAGATGCGTCACATATCGCTGGAATTTTCTTTTGGGAAGTAGTTCGGCTTCATGGGGTGCCAAAGACTATTACTTTCGATAGAGACACTAAATTCTTGTCCCACTTTTGGTGCACTTTATGGCGACTTTTTGAGACTGGCTTGCAATATAGCAGCTCATTCCACCCCCAAATTGATCGGCAAACGGAAGTTATTAACAAGACTATGGTGAACATCATTCGATGCATGTGTAGTGATCACCCGAAACAATGGGATCTTTGTTTAGCTCCTGCTTAATTTGCTTATAATAACATGGTTAATCGTTCAACGGGTAAAACACCATTTTCTGTTGTGTACCAGAAGCCGCCAAACCACACACTTGATTTGGTTCCTTTACCAAAAATCTCAGGTGACAGCATTGCTGCCGAGAATTTTGCTAAAAACATTGAAGCTATTCAAGCTGATGTCCGACTCAAACTTGAAGCTTCTAATGCTAAATATAAGGAGGACAGAGACAAGCATCGTAGGACCAAGATTTATGCAGAAGGTGATCTTGTTATGGTACATTTACGAAAATAATGCTTTTCAGTAGGCACATACAACAAGTTAAAGAAGAAGAAGATTGGTCCTTGTCGAATTTTGAAGAGAATAAATGACAATGCATATGTCGTTGACCTACCTGAAGACATGGCAATCTCCAATACATTCAACGTTTCAGATTTGGTTGACTACTACCCTCCTGACGAACTCCTTTATCCTAATGAGAACTCAAAGTCGAGTCATTTTCAAGTGGGAGATAATGATGAAGGAGATAATCTGGAATTAGATTGAAACTTGGAGAACAAGAAATACAAGCAAATATGTAAACAGATTATTACTTGGTTAACAAGGAATCCAAGTCACAACAGATTTTCTTATGTTTATCTTTATTTGTTAATTAGGATTAGTATGCAATTAGGATACCTTTTTTACTTTTAGTCAGATAAGAATTAGGATTCTTAGGTATATATGAACCACGTTCCAACATTATGTATTTATTCAGTTTTATTAATAAATCTCAAATTCAACTTTTGTTCTTCTCTATTCGTGAAGTCAAGAAAACATTAGGTTATTTGCGTCTGCAAATTCTCCTGTTCACTAGTGTTTACTGTGAACTAATCAATCAGCCTTCGCTGTCCTACTCCAATAGCAGTTAAGTACACAACATGCAAATATTTAATAGATCATGTTGCTTTTTTTAAGTAGGAGCATTTTTGTCTCACAACATTACTCATTTTTAATTTTTAAGTTTAAAAAGAAAGTTGTTCATGCTTTATATATAGTACGAGATGAGATCAATGTAGATCCAATATTTATTAAAGATCCAATGGACCAATCATAGCCACCTATTTTTTTATTAAATTAAAAAGAACCCACTTTCTACCTCTTTTTTAAAATTAAAATATCTTCCAAACGGTAAATCGTCAAATGACAAAAAATACATCATCGCGACGAGAATTAAATCATCTTTCTATAGAGGGGCACTTTGATATACTTTCGATGAACTTTTGACGAACTTTTTTTGATTTTTTTTCAGTCACGTCTGAAAAAATCACATATGATTTGTATCAGAATCACATGTGATATAATAAAATCACATATGATTTGTGATACAAATCACATGTGATTTTCCAGAATCACATGTGATCTTTCTTGACATGACTGGAAAATAAAATTGAAAAAAA
>BQNB010043598.1:0-34133 GCA_026074375.1 Tanacetum coccineum | reverse complement strand
ACCAGAATCCTACAGGATTGCTCCAATAGGCAGAGATTCCCCAGTGGAAATGGGAGAATATCACTATGGACATCATAGTGAAATTACTGAGAACCAATAGCGGACACGACTCGATTTGGTTCATTGTCGATCGATTGACCAAATCTACGCATTTCTTAGCTATCCGTAAAGATTACAAGACTGAAAAGTTGGCAAGAATGTACATCAATGAGATCGTAGCAAGGCACGGTGTGCCTATGTTAATTATATCTAATCGTGACAGTCATTTCACATCAAGATTTTGGCAATCGCTACAGAAAGCACTAGGAACGCGACTGGATTTACGTATATTTTACAATCCCAAAACCAATAGCCAAAGTGAGCGTACCATTCAAACATTAGAATATATGCGATTGATTTTGGTGGTAACTCAGATACTCATCTACCATTAGTAGAATTCTCGTACAACAACAGTTACCACTCGAGCGTGAAATGTGCTCCATTTGAAGCATTGTATGGAAGGAGATGTAGGTCTTCTGTTCTTTGGGCTGAAATTAGATAAAGTCGGTTTATTAGACCAGAGTTAGTACAAGATACAACTGATAAGGGTGGTATTGATTAAGGAAAGGCTTAAAGTGGCTAGAGATCGCCAAAAGAGTTATGCCGATAATAGAAGGAAGCCTTTGGAATTTGAAGTTAGTGATCAAGCATTGCTGAAAGTGTCACCTTGGAAAGGTGTAGTGCATTTCGGGAAGAAAGGAAAGTCAGCACCTAGGTATGTAGGACCATTTGAAATCCTTGAAAGGATCGGCCATGTAGCTTATCGGTTAAGATTTCCCGAAGAGTTGAGTAGCGTGCACGACACATTTCATGTGTCGAATTTGAAGAAGTGTTTGGCGGATGCAAATCTGCATGTGCCACTAGACGAGATCAAGATTGACAAAACCCTTCGTTTTGTTGAGGAACCCGTAGAAATTATGGACCGTGAGGTTAAGAGTTTGAAACGTAGTAAGATTCCAATCGTTAAAGTTCGTTGGAATTCAAAGCATGGCCCTGAGTTCATGTGGGAACGTGAGGACCATATGAAAGCTAAGTATCCCTGATTGTTTGCTGACTGTGCTGTTGAACCTACTAGTTAAATTTTGGGACAAAATTTCCTTAAGGAGGGGATACTGTGACAACCGTGACTTGAGCAGGTTAGTCAAACCGTTAGAGTTGACTAAAGTATTTATATGTGTTATAATTGTGTGCTTATGTGATCTTATATGAGTATTTGATATCAATCCGTGATGCGTGTTCATCTATTAGTGATTGAATTGTGGTTTTGGTAGCTATTTCATTTCGTTCACATTTTGTGACAATGGAAATGATGGCATGATTTTATGCGTTATCGTGTAATTTGATGAATAATTGATATATGAGCGTAAAGTGTATATAATGTATTTTTAGGAATGAATTAAGTCTAGTATTTAAGTTAATTAAGCGTAGGTTTTTCTAAATTAGGAAAGTAATTTATGAAATGAAATTTATAAATAGTAAGTTTAAAACTAGTTTTATTTAAAAGGTTTGCAAAATTAATGAAGTGTGAATCGTTAATTTCGAGTTGAAAATTTAATTAGAATGTTGAGGTTTGATAATTTATTTATGAGGTAATTAATAAAAAAATAATTTGGGAAAAATAATATTAAGTAGTGTAAGTGTTTTTATTTTAAGTTTAGTGTATTTATTTAATAAGGGTTTTAAGTAAATATGTAATAAATATAGTTTTTATAAAAAAATATAAATAACATATATATGTATATATTTCAAAATTTTATAAAAAAAATAAAAAAATAGATATAATTAAGGGGTGTTTGTGGGCCAGTTATAAAGAAGGAAAAAAAGGAAACAGATCTAATTACAATTAGGATTCTAGGTAGTATAAATATAAGATCAATAAATCCCTAAAACACTTTTCTCTCCTCTCTTTGTTTGTTCGACCGATTCCCTCAAGAAGAATAAAAAAATTTTATCAAGAACCAAGGTGGTGATTTAAGGGTAATCAAGTAAAGGTTTAGGTATGTTTTCCATTAAGTTTATGTTTAATCTTTTCTAAATAGTAACTTTAATTGATGGATAAATTAGGGTTCATAAATTTTCTATAAATTAATGATATAAATCTATAAGGGAGTGTTCGGGATTAGATATAAAGCATGTGGGTGTAAACGGTTTAGGTTAGATCGCGTTAAATTGAAAGTTAAGGTTTGGCAGAATTTTGGGTTGTGTTGATTGAATGATATCTCAATGATAAAAACAATTTTTAGGTTGAATCTTGTGTCTAAATTGAAGTTCAGAGAATCTAGTTTCCAAAAAGTCTAGCCTCGAAATGTTTTAAGGTCGGGAAGTTAGTCAAATAATTTTTGCAAAAAAAGTTGTCAAAACAGTAAATTCGGGTCAGATTTGGGTCTGATTTCGGGGAGTAAACCCCCTACTTAAAAGTTAAATTGAGGTTAGCCAAAAATAAGAGGTCACATTTTATGTGTCTTTTAACTCCAGCTCAAAGCACAAGTCTTAATTCATTGTCTAAGTATTTTTAGAAAAATCAATTTTTTTGTGTGCGTTCAGATCCTAATTTGAGTACTTTGTGATGTTGAATTTTTATAAAATAGTTAGGTTTAATATTATTTTATCTAAAAAATCACAGTAGTTCATAACCCATTGGGAAGGTAGGTAATGAAAGAGGAAAAGTTAATTTGATGATTTAGTATTTTATTTGTGGTCATAAAGTGACTACAAAATTCTGCCAGAAACTGGAAAACTCAAATAAATGGATTAAGGGTATTAGGATATAAGTAAGGTATTGGAAGTGTGGTAAAAGGGTTTATAATCATAATAGTGACATTGTAGTCCATCAATTGATTGTTACATCATCTTAGGCATTTAGCCTAATCGCGTGTAACATGTGTTTTATTTGTGTTTAGTTGATTGCGAGGGATTTGTGAAGTAGTTGTGCATCAGGTGAGTTTCATAGTCCCATTTTTATGTTTTTAAATTAGGATGGAAATGATGCAAATGGTTTTGAAATGTTTTAATTGCTGTGATTATGAGGTTTAATTAATGCATGGACATTTATGTGGCTATTATATGATATGTGCTAAATGTTTATGTGTGATTTGGATCGGAGGGTAACGTTCCAACCCATGCTGTGTGATTTGGATCAGAGGGTAACGTTCCTACCTATTTCTGTGTGATTTCGATCGGAGGGTAAAGTTTCTACCCAAAACTGTGTGATTCCGATCGGAGGGTACCCATTTCAGTGTGATATTTTGGTGTGACTTGGATCGTGGGACACGTTCCGTCCTTATTGTGGTTGTTTGTACGTATGCATGTTAGCCTATATAATAGCTAGCCTAACTGTCCTGCCATGTTCTATTTTATTAATCACAGTAATTGATTGAAAGTTTGAATTGTGTATCGTAAACCTATGACTATACCAACCTTTGTGTTGACGTTTTAAGCATCATTTTCAGGTAAGCATCATGAGGACAGTGAAGTTAGGAAGATTGGCTAGTGAGACCGTAGGCTTGCATGTGGAGTTTCCCTAGTTTTCTTTTCGTGTTTGTTTGAATTGATTCTATGATTGTTTTAGGTTTTGGATTATTTTGTTATGTCTTTGTATTGGAGTGACCGTTTTACCTAAATACAAGACTCTTTTTTCTTGTGTTTGGTATTGTCTTGACACTTTGTGTCAAATTTGCTTTTGTTAATGCATGTTAGTGTTCTCATATGTTGACACCATTGTGTGATGATACCCATGACGTTATGCCTCGCGTTTCCGCCTTGGCGGGGT
This sequence comes from Tanacetum coccineum, assembly GCA_026074375.1. Taxonomy (NCBI): domain Eukaryota; kingdom Viridiplantae; phylum Streptophyta; class Magnoliopsida; order Asterales; family Asteraceae; genus Tanacetum; species Tanacetum coccineum. Next base: position 30,325 of record BQNB010043598.1, on the reverse strand, counting down.
GTGACAACTACAACCACTCATATCTTGCACGGACTCCATTTTCTCAATCCATCGAGTAAGAACTACAGCACCTCCCTTACCATCATATTTCTTAGGGTTACAAGCTAAGAACTCCTTATATGAACAACCTACCCGGTTTCCATTCACTAACACATTCTTAACATTCTCCTGAACGTTCTCATTAACCACATTACCATTTTGATTTCCAACATTTCCTTGGTTACCAACCTGAGCTAAAATGGCGGGTAAGAGGTTCTGCAATTGTTGGGCAATGATCGTCAAGAAGTCGGGTGCTTCTCCCACACCCCCATTAACTCCCTCTACATTCCAATTGACTCTCTTTATGTCCCCATTAGCTCCCACCCCCTGGTCATTCCCTTGACCATTCAATTCTTCAACACGCTCATCATTACCTCTCCTAGGTCCTCTACCCCTCCCACCTCTACCAACCCGTTCACCCGTTCCCCCTCCTCGTGATTCGGCAACAGGCCGGCTAACACTTTGGGTCCTCATCCTTGGCGGCATTATCTACATAAGGGAGAATCATGGGCAACGTTAGGTAGGTAGGAAGACTAACATATATATAGAATATCTTACTATATATATAGATATATACATAATAACACCTTATGGTATCAATATCAATTTGTGTTAACGGTATTACCAAGTACGAGTAAGATGTGATACTTTTATAACTACATTGGCCACCGTATTTATATCCGCATCCTTTCCCAGTCATACTCAGTATTGAGCTCACACTTTCTATGGTTGGATCCATGTTTAGGAATGTTTACTTTCGACTTTTGGATTTTCAAGTATTTTAATATTATGACTTAAGTATTTGCTGGATTATTTCCGCGTGTGATGAGTTGAATTATCTGAATTATATGATATGTGGTGTGTTAACCATAAGAAGTGTCGTCATAGGAGGGAGTACACTTGTAAAAGGGGGCATCTACAATTATGGTGGCCAACATAATTATACATGCGCCACAACACAAATGGACTTGCAAGTATGATTACATAGATTGATGTTGACACGTTATATGTTGGTTATACTTATGTATATATAGTGATGTGTGGATTATGATAGGAATTATTCGATTTAGAATTCCGTCTCCTCTCATCTAACATATGTTGATATTATTTTTTATATAGAAATGGCTCTAAACCGAGTACAAAGCAATTCCGGAAATGACAAAAACACCAATATTGCTACTATCATAGCGCAGCAGATGTAAAACATCATCCCTCAGATTGTCACGCAAGTGACCAACAACATGAACAAAAACAACAACAATGAAAATTAATGGGTAATTGGTAGACAATGGGATGTTATTACAAGGGGTTCTTTGGTCTTGTAACCCCCTGATGATTGACGGAAAGAAGGTGCGATAGCACATACCCGATGGCATTTGAGAAATATAGAGTCTGTGATAGACAATAGTGGATGTGCGGAAAATCAAAAGGTGAAGTATGCTGCAAGTTTGTTCATAAATAAGGCATGGACTTGGTGGAACACAAGGTTCAGGCAGGGAGTCGGGAGGAAAGGTGTTATAGGATATGATGTTTCTTTGGATATTGGTGCATTTAATTGGTTCTTTCGTTGCATTGATTACTCGTATGAGTATTAAAATTTTGTTTTAAGCACTAATTGTTCCTAACATATTAGTGCGGATCATTACTCTGTTCTTCATATATCCTTTGGTTTTCATAACATGTTGCGGCATATTAGTACCGACGCTTTTCATTGGTTGTTCTTTTGATCGTGAGTACAGATGAGTCTTTACGTTCTTCTTTTGGTTCGTAATGTCTTCGTATAAATTTCTCTTGTGCATGTTCGTTTCACTGTTATTCTGACTATATAGTTTCTTGTACTTCCTTTCGCTTTCAAATAATAGAATTGTGTTAGAGTCTTTACAATATTTTACAATCCCTATTGGTATTACGATGTCCTTTGTTTGAGTAATATATTTATATTGATGTTGAGTTATAAAAATCCTTTTGAATTATATCTTGATGGTTTGGGAAAAACTATTTTTGAAATGATCTTATGAATACGTTATGACATCGCTTTTATGTGTATGTCTCTTTATGAAACTATGTTTACAATGATTTTTATAAAATGATGTGATACAGGTTGACTGTCAATACTATGTTGAAAATGATGTTTATGAATAAGATATGGTTAAAATGGTCTTTACAAATAAGATATGAAACTATTTTTTTTAATGGTTAATAAAATTTATTTTTATTATGAAAAGTATATTTAAAATGATTCATAATGGTAAGATGCGATACACCGTTAAATAACTGTCTCTAGATTTTTTATGACAACCATGTTTAAAATGAATTTTATAAAGATTATATTTAAGATGATTTATTTTTTTATATATATATTTAAAATGATTTTTATATTTACAACGACTTTCTTTATTATTTTAAAATGATTTTTATAAAAACAGTATTTAGTTGGTTCTTTCGAGTAAAGTCGATTATTGGTATAAGAATTCTATCTTTCGTATTTATCAATCTTGATACGTATCATTATTCGATATGTGTTCCTTTTTTCTTGGTACGCTTTGTTGACTCTTTTGTTTGCGTTTCCTATCGATATAGATATTCTATCCTTTCTTTTAAGGATTTTTATGTCATTTGATCCACATCTATTTGCATATGTGAAATCCCTTATATGTTTTCTAGCCTTTGATCCAATATTCGTTCGCTACCCTATTCGATAGATCATAACCCTTAGAATTAGTTGATATACGTTTTATTTGACCAAGTCACTCTCCGTGGGGAGCACCTGTGTTGTTCAAAAAGAAGGACGGTTCATTTCAAATGTGCATAGACTTTCAAGAGTTGCACAAGCTGACCACCAAGAATCGCCCCAAGATCGATGACTTGTTCGACCAGTTACAAGGTTCGCGTTATTTCTCTAAGATAGATCTTCGATCTGATTATCGTCAGTTGAGAGTGGATGAAGAATATATTCCAAAGACTGCCTTTAGGACGCGGTATGGTCATTTTGAGTTTACGCTTATGCCTTTTGGGTTAACTAATGCACCAGCGGTTTTTATGGACTTGATGAACCGGGTGTGCAAGCCGTATTTAGACAAGTTCGTCATTGTGTTTATTGATGATATCTTGATCTACTCAAAGTCTAAGGAGGAACATGAGGTTCATTTGAAGTTAGTGTTGGAACTATTGAAAAAAAAAGTTGTTTGCAAAGATTTCCAAGTGTGAATTCTGGCTACAAGAAGTTCATTTTCTTAAACACGTGGTTAACAGTAATGTAATTCACGTGGACCCTAGTAAGATAGAGGCAGTGAAGAATTGGAAAGTACTTAAGACACCATCCGAGATACGATCATTCTTAGGATTGGCAGGTTACTACTAACGTTTCATCACAAATTTGTCTAAGATTGCTAAACCTCCTTACTTCACTAACTCGGAAGAACCAGAAGTATAAGTGGGGCAAGGAACAAGAGGAAGCTTTTTAGACGTTGAAGGACAATTTGTGTAATGCACCAATATTGTCATTGCCCGATGGATCCAAAGAGTTTGTAGTTTACTGCGACGCGTCGAATTAAGGATTAGGTTGTGTACTCATGCAAAGAGGCAAGGTAATTGCCTATGCATCACGGCGATTGAAGATCCATGAGAAGAATTATACAGCACACGACCTAGAATTAGGAGCAGTATTGTTTTCTCTTAAGACTTGGAGGCATTACTTGTACGGAACTAAGAGTGTCATATATACGGGTCATAAGAGTCTTCAACACATATTCTATCAGAAAGAGTTGAATATGCGTCAAAGGAGGTGGATTGAGTTATTCAGCAACTATGAGTGTGAGATTCGCTACCACCCAGGTAAGGAGAACGTAGTAGCTGATGTCTTAAATAGGAAAGAGCGAGTGAGACCTAAACGTGTACGAGCAATGGCTATGACCATTCAGTCCGGAGTTAAAAGAATGATACTGGCAGCCCAGAGTGAGGCGTTCAAGGAAGAGAACGCGCTAGCAGAAATGCTGTGTAGCTTGGATCAACAAATGGAAAAGAAGGAATATGGTGGTTTGTACTATATGGATAGAATATGGGTTCCTTTGATTGGTGATATAAGGACTATGATTATGGGTGAGGCACACGCTACGAGATACTCTATTCACCCAGGAGCGGATAAGATGTATTATGATTTGAGAGTAATGTATTGGTGGCCGGGTATGAAGAAGGATATAGCTAATTATGTTAGTAAGTGTTTGACTTGCTCAAAAGTAAATGTTGAAAATCAGAGACCGTAAGGTTTGCTACAACAGCCAGAGATACCCAAGTGGAAATGGGACAAAATCACTATGGACTTTATCATAAAGTTACCGAGGTCGAGGAGTGGGTACGATACGATTTGGGTAATAGCTGATAGATTGACCAAATTGACTCATTTTCTTATGACACGCGAAGACTATAGTATGGAGAAATTTTCAAGGCTCTACATAGATGAGATTGTGGTGAGGCTTGAAGTACCTGCGTCGATCATTTTTGATTGAGATGGGCGATTTGCATCGCAATTCTGGAGATCGTTGCATAAAGCTTTAGGAACGCGGTTGGATATAAGTACGGCTTACCATCCTCAAACAGATGGACAAAGTGAGTGTACAATTCATACTTTGGAGGATATGTAAAGAGCGTGCGTGATTGATTTTGGTGGCAGTTGGGATACTCATCTATCTTTAGCTGAGTTTTCCTATAGTAATAGTTATCATTCGAGTATTTGATGTGCTCCATATGAAGCGTTATATGGAAGGAAGTGTAGGTCACTTGTCCTTTGGGCTAAAGTCAGAGAGAATCGATTGATTGGCCTGGAAATGGTGCAGGAAACTATCGATAAAGTGGTGATAATTAAGGAGGGACTCAAAGCAGCTAGAGATCATCAAAAGAGCTATACTGATAATAGGCGAAAGCCGTTAGAGTTTGAAGAGGGTGATCGAGTGTTGTTAAAAGTGTCGCCTTGGAAGGGCGTGGTACGGTTCGAGAAGAAAGGTAAATTAGCTCCAAGATACGTAGGACCATTTGAGGTTCTTGAAAGAATAGGTTCAGTAGCTTATCGGTTGAGATTGCCTCAGGAGCTGAATGACGTGCACGACACCTTTCATGTGTCGAATTTGAAGAAGTGTTTGGCGGATGCAAATCTGCATGTGCCACTAGACGAGATCAAGATTGACAAAATCCTTCGTTTTGTTGAGGAACCCGTAGAAATTATGGATCGTGAGGTTAGGAGTTTGAAACGTAGTAAGATTCCAATCGTTAAAGTTCGTTGAAATTCAAAGCGTGGACCTGAGTTTACTTGAGAACGTGAGAATTTTATTGAACGCTAAGTAACCGAATTTGTTTTCTAATCGTGTCGATGAAAGTACTAGTTAAATTTCAGGACGAAATTTCCCTAAGGAGGGAAAAATGTGACAACCGCGATTTAGCGAGGTTAGTTTAACCGTAAGTGTTAATTTGCCTTGTTTTATGAGTTTGGAATTATGTGTGTAAGTCGTTTTGGTGTTATATGTTATATGGCATATATGTTATTATGTGAGTTGGAGATGGAAAAATGAAGGATTTAGTCATTTCGTTTCGTATGTGATGGTGATTTCGGGAGTATAGCGATTTTCATTATTTTATCGCCGGAAAAATTAATGAAGTATGAATCGTTAATATCGAGTTGAGATTAACTAGTGAATTGAGGTTTATAATTTATTTATGAAGTAATAAATAAAAATAATTTGAGAAAAATAATATTAACTAGTGAAAGTGTTGTTATTTTAAAGTGTGTAATTATTTAAAGGTAAAGTAAATAAGGAATATAAATAGTTTTGTATTTAAAAAAATATATATAAAAGTATATATAGGAGGGGTCACGAAATTTATATAAAAAAACGAAAAAAAAAAATATATTATTTAAAGGGGTGTTGGTTTGAATCGGCTATAAAAAAAATAAAGAAAAGCCCAATTTTTCAAAATAAAGAAACAAATAATTTGTGTTTTATAAATATCACTAATTCAAACCCTAAACCAGTTTTTCCTCCCTCCTCTTTGAATGTGTCGATCCAACCCCCAAGAGCAAGAGAAGTATCAAAAATTTTTGAAGAAAAATTTAGAAGTATCGTAAGGTTTTCAAGAAGAATGTTTATTTTCTAATACTCTTTTCAATTAAACATCTTTTAATTATGTAACTAGCAAATTGATGGATTAGATTTTTATAAAACTTCTGTAATAAAGATGTTATGATCATCTAATATTTATTTGGGGACAATAATTAGAGTATGGATGGGTTTAATTAGGTTTAAATGTGGTAAATTCGGAATAGAAATCTGGGCAGAATTTTAGGTCATCTTGCGAGAGTCATAACTCGGTCATACGGATAGCTTTTATTAATTTTCTTGAGCCTAAAAATAAGTACAGATAGTCTACTTTCACCCTCATTGGTTTCATGAATTAAAGGTGAGTAGAAGTCAGTCAAAATAATTTTACAAGATTCGTTGTTAAATCTGAGTTTTTGGGGCAGATTTGGGTTGTGTTTGTGAGGTCAAAAACCATACCAAAACGTATTTTTAATTAATAGGATTGCTACTGTAGAAATTTCATGATGCATATGATTTTCTAGATTTTTTGTAGAATTTTAACAAGTGTTTAAATGGGTCTGATCAAGCTAAACTTTTTGATGGTCGAATCAGATCCGAATTTGAGTACTTTGTGATATTGAATTTTTATAAAATAGTTAGGCTCAATATTATTTTTTCTAAAAAATCAATGTAGTTCATAACCCATTGGGAAGGTAGGAAAGTAAAGGAGAAAAGCCAATTTGATCAGTTAGTATTTTATTTGTGGTCATAAAATGACTATAAAATTCTGCCAGAAACTAGAAAACTCGAATAAATATATTAAGGGTATTAGGATATAAGTAAGGCATGAGAAGTGTGGTAAAGAGGTTTATAATCACAATAGAGACATTGTAGTCCATCAATTGATTGTTACATCGTCTTGGGCATTTAGCCTAATCACGTGTAACATGTGTTTTATTTGTGTTTAGTTAATTGTGAGGGATTTGTGAAGTAGTTGTGCATCAGGTGAGTTTCATAGTCGCTCTTTTTACATTGTTTTTAAATTGGGATGGAAATGATGCAAATGGTTTTGAAATATTTTAATTGCTGTCATTATATGGTTTAATTGATGCGTGGATATTTATGTGGCTATTATATGATATGTGCTGAATGTTTATGTGTTGTTGGATCGGAGAGTAACGTTCATACCCATGCTGTGTGATTTGGATCGGAGGATAACGTTCATACCCATTACTGTGTGATTTCGATCAGAGGGTAAAGTTTCTACCCATTATTGTGTGATTCCGATCGGAGGGTACCCATTTTAGTGTGATATTTTGGTGTGACTTGGATCGTGGGACACGTTCCGTCCTGATTGTGGTTGTTTTTTATGTATGCATGTTAGCCTGTATATTAACTAGCCTAACTGTCCTGCCATGTTCTGTTTTATTAATCACAGTAATTGATTGAAAGTTTAAACTGTGTGTCGTTAACCTATGACTCTCACCAACCTTTGTGTTGACGTTTTTAAGCATCATTTTTAGGTGAGCATCATGAGGATATTAAAGTTAGGAAGCATGGCTAGCGAGACCGTAGGGTTGCATGCGAAGTTTAACTCCTATCTTATGTTTTATTTTATTTTAAATTTTTTTCGCACTTGGATTTGTTGAACTATATGTTTAGGTTGTTTGAGATTATTGCGAGTGAACTCTTTTACCCTCCAATAAAACCCCATACTTTCTTGTGCTCTAGTATATTGCCATGAGACACTGTTGTTTCCATATTTTTTGTTCTTTGTTTAGTACATTGTAGTTCTCTCAAATGTGACACCATAGTGTTTGATTATTACCCATTAGACGTAAACGCCACGCGTTTCCACCTTGGCAGGGGTGTGACAGTTTTCAGTCAGAGAGACTTTCACGGGTTTGGTGGTGACTAAAAATAATTCAAGATACTAAAACACACGCAAGCAAATTAACAAAAGATAAAAGAGCGGTCTAGCCAAATATAAGAAAACTATATTAACCATTATTAATTCAATCAAAACGTTGGTTTGTTTATTTAGTACAATGATTACTTATCTCGAGGCGGAATATCATTCTTAAGACTTAGGCGGTACTTCTTCCTAAGACCTAGACTCGTAGAATTCTGTCACAATTAAATGCATCTGCATAAAGCATCCTCATTTGCTGATTATAATCTACTTTATGATTAAAACAATGGTGATCTAGTGTAAGAACACCCTAGCTCATGAGAGACTTTTTACCCACATACTTACTTCTTAATGGGCACATCTACACATTAGATCCATTAACCAAGACTTTACCAATTAATTTGAGAACCTACACCATTGATCCAAGGTCACTAATTGGACCAACAAAGTACACTATCAAAGGGCAAAGATAGTCGTTAATTATGATCCTATTGGTCTAGATGTATAGAATCAAGAATAGTGAAGGAGTTATCTCATCATCATAAAGATTACTTGGTTCCGTAATCACTAGATCCAGTTGAATGATAGGTCGCATACAAAAAACATAAACAAGTATAGAAATTGATAAATCATAAACAAGCCAACAAACGATAAATATAAGCAATCGATATAAATGATCAACCAAACATAAGAAATCTCATAATAATGCTAATGGCCCCGAAGGTATGTATCCATCAAACGTCATAATTAATACAAAAGTAATGATTTAGCCAAGGTAAACTAACCGAGTTAACGAATAATACCAAAAACTAAACGATTTATAAGTATACGAAATTACACCGTTTCCTCCTATGGAATTAATCACGTTGCAAGACCTCTTATGTTCTTCTTCTCCTCTGAAAATTGACTTTTATGGTTTATGAGTTTTCTATATATAGGGTCTGGAATATGGTCGATACGGCGTATCCAAAGTCTTGGATACGGCGTATTGGAGATTTCTTTGAGTAGGGATCACGTTTGATATCTTCTAGAATATTTTATTTCCATGTAGCTTGAATATACCTTGGCTATTGCGGTTTTACTTCTGGATACGGCGTATTTGATCTTGTTTCCCCTTTGTGGTCTTTTGTGTGAGTGCGGGCACAGATAACGCCGTATCTTTCCTTGAATGGATACGGCGTATTTGGTTTCAGACAGTAATTCAAAATATCTTTATTTAAGCTCTAGAATACGTGCCTTTTAGTTAATCTTCACCAAGTACTCCATAATTACTGCAATCTCAAAATACATACGATTAAGTTAACAATTCTTTGCAATAATTAGACAAAATGGTTTATACATGGGATAAATGATGTTATAAAAGTTACATTATATTAATGCTAAAATTGAACTTATAAACATTAAAGATACACTAAAACGTTCAAAACGGCAATGGATAAGGATATCATGTCATTTGACAATGAGTTGATTTGGATCCCTCATTTGAGATTGAAGTTGTGGTTTCAGGAAGCGTCTACTGTATGGTTCTATTATATGAAAAGATATAGACTAATCATATCATTAGAGCAGGTTATATCATAAAACCTAGTCGACCGCCATGAGCCGCTGCATCTATGCCACTCCGTCGAATCTCTCTCCATCTCTATTATCAAAACTCTAGCTGTCGGCCACCATGAGCCGTTGCCTCAATATCATCTAGCCAAACTCTTATTTTTCCATTCTTATCATTTGTTTTTTTCTAAACAACCATTGCGTTGAGTGGGTTTGCATGTTGGCTCAAACCATCATAGTGTTTTTTCCTTACTCCAAATTTCCAATCCATTTTTTTCTTTAAATATTAAACAATCATTTACATTCATTTGGTCTGTTGCATAGATTCACCAAAAGAAAACAGAAAAATGTTTTATTTCACTGTCTTTAAATATTAGTTTTTTGTTTCATTTAGTAGTTTCGTCTTCTTACCAAAATAATATCAAATCTTATTTCTTTTGTTTCACTTTGTTTTCTTTCTTTTCAAGTTTGTTCCTAATAGTGGTTTTTATTTACTTTTTCACATAGTCTGATATCTTTCAAACGAATAAAAAAAGAAGAATGTTCTTAAAGTTTATCTCGCAACCCTTCTTAAGCAAGCACACGATTACAACAACAATTACCATATCAAGTTTCTTCTCAAGATTTCTCTCCCGTTTGCAATGTTAAACTTCAGTTGGATCATTTAAATACATATACCTTTCTGATCACAACCGCGACGGGAATTAATAGATAGATTAACAATTTCGAAGACCAAGCCCTTTAGTGGGCTTATGGTCCGTTAGGGTTTACATTATGTCTCATGTAACTCATATATTTTGATTAATAAATACATATACATAAGTGTTTACTTTTATTCTACCAATTTTCATCCATCGCGACTTCCTTCTACATTCTACCTCATATCTTACAAAACCCCTCTAATCGATTGATGACGTAGCTAACAGTATGAGCGAAAATGATTAAAGACAGGAATTACCTGGTTATACCTGATGTAAGATTACATTTGTAGTACTCATGATGTTTATAGCTATCCTTTAAGGAGTTACATTTTAGTGCAAGTGTCACAACGTAGTTGCCATATGTGTGATAGTCTCAATTTCTAAGAGGTGTTATGTACTTTTCTTATACATTTTGATGTTGGGTAAAGGTACTTAGAGATTTGCTCTGAACACTGTTCTTAATCAACAATAGTGCAATCTTACAGTAACAAATTATTTGGATTTTACTTCATTTTTAACAGTTATTGTAATCGGGTGATAAAGCTTCACCAAGTGGTCATAAAGCAATAGCCAACAAAATACGAGGTTGGTAAGTTATCCAAGATAGTTTAAAAAGGTTGAGATATAAACAGGAATTCCTTACGGATATAACTGTGCTATTCTAACGACAAGGTACTTCACAGTCCTACGCAAAACTTCAAAGTTCTTCAACGAAGTTCAATAACTTTTTCAAGATTTTGCTTATGACAATAACGTTTCTATATAGACATCATTGTGTTGTGATGATATCCATTCTCGTTACGCCTCGCGTTTCCGCCTTGGTGGGGTGTGACACGTAGTGTGGTTTTTCGGGTCCATAAAGAGGGCTATAGGCATATAAACTATTGGTTTGGAAGATTCGTGCAACGTGTACTTTGTTTAACTTACAGGGGTAAGTAGGGTATTCTACTTCACTTAGTATGGTTTGTGTGAAGTATTCTGCATACGTGAGAAGAATTGCTGCTAATTTCTTGCATGTATCCCCAAACGAATATTCACCAAGACCTAATAACAAGTAGCACTAGTATTTGGTATGATTTTACTTCTATAAAATTCTGTTGTGCACGTTAATGACAAATAGAAGATTGTTCAAGCTACATCAAAGTTTCAAAATCTGCTCAAGATAAGGATGTTGGTTTGGGGGGAAGTTGATTCTGAAACTTCACCAAATAGGAGTCTATGAAGAAAGCTTTTCACGACATGCTGCATGAATTGGGGGAAAGTTAATCCAACTCATGCATACTATAATGGTTCCAGAACAAGTAAATACATAGAAGATGCAAGCTGCATTACATGTTTTATGACCCGGAGAACTCAGAAGACATCTTTAGTTTTTAAAGCGCTTTGGAAGACTTTATTTTGTTGCATTTGTGCTTGATAGGAGCATTGTAAGTAATTCCGTATGTCCACATATTAGGAGAAGATTGTTAGCCTTAAAATATATCGACTTATACAGAATTACATTAGTCTAATATAACCGTGTCAAGTTAGTATAGTTAGGCGACACAAGGGCTATAAATACCCCTCTTATACTTCCATATGAGGGTGAGGATTCATTTTGTAACATCTCATAAGTGTGTGTGTGTGTGTGTGTGTATGTTTCCTTCTCTTTAAACACACACACGTCTTCCCTTTTCTCTTATTCTAATCTAATATGGCTTACTTTCTTTTTAATCCTTCTTCCGACTCTCCGATCATGTTATCTTAATGAATCTTGTAATGTTAACAGCATTCTCACGTTTATTTGATATGAGACCCTATGGCATGTAGCACTAACATAAACAAGCAACTCCTGGATTCGTGTTGCAAACTTACATACAAAGTCTAAGTCACTATCTAAAGGCCTTAATTCTCTAGCTTGCTTAACTATTTCATGAAGTGTGTCAGCATTTTCCTGTGTGTGTTTTAGATAGTCTACATGTGCTTCCCTATTTTTTAGCAGTTTAGGAGAAAGAGGTTATAAATCTAACTTATACATCCCCCGAGCAATTACTTTAATTATATTTTCAGATTTATTACCCTCAGACATACTTTTTCCCTTTAAAGTAGCAATGTGGTCCTTCAATTTGCTGATTGAGTTATCTTTTGCTTTTAACAGAACTTTCAATTCATTTATTTCAAAAAATGCAGGAAACTCAGGAGCATTCTGTTTGTTTCGAGGTTGATTATTCTGAAAACTTTTTTTATATTGTTGTACTTTGATTTCAAAAGAAATACATCGGTTTTCCAGTCTTTCACATCTTTTAGAAAGTTCATTATAAACAGCTTTGTCAACCATGTCATTCTTTTTTAAAAGCTCAGTCTTAAGTTCTAGATACTCATTATATTCATCCATATAACTCTGTTCCATTTTTTGATAATCAGCAATAGCGGCAAGTGTATTCACAGCAGTATAGACCAGATCTTGAGATATAATAAGCTCCAATAAACGATCGTTTTCAATTAACAATTCTTTCTCTTTTATCTCAAAGGTTTTCCTTTCTACAGAACATTTGGCAACCACGGTTTCCATTTGATTGAAAACTTCTTTCATGTCATTCATTTCTTTTGTAAGACCTTTATCAAATGTTTGAAAGTAATCTTTTAAAGTGTTAACAAAAGGTTTGACATCTTTTCAAAAGCTTTCCGAATGTGTTCAAACCCCCAAGAACCCTCATTATGACCAGTTACCTTGGTACGGACAATTACCACATTTTCAAAATCATTCACATGACTTCTCATTTTATTAAAACTATCTTTAATCAAACTAATTGTAGGAAGTTCACGAGGAATTTCCTTTAGAACAGGTTCAGGTTTAACCGGTGGTGTTTCAGAATTGGCTTTTGAAATAGGTAACCAAAATGCCTATTTTGCAGAAAGTTGTTTTAAGGCACAAAATGCTTCATAAAATGCTCAAAAATTTTATTCAATGCAACATAATCAATGAGTGCAATATTAACTTTCTTTTCTTTCACAATTGGATCATTTTGTTTAGCATGCATATTTAATCTACTTTTTTCATCCAATTCAAGTGTTTCCTCATTATTAATGACAAACAATGCATAATGTTGCTTAACAATCATATGACCACAATACAATGCATGTACTTTTCTTTGAGCTTGAGTAAGATATAAAGGATTTTGATAACCAAGTATTGTTTTGTGACATTCATCGTAAAAGACTTGATGTTTTGTTATGCATCATTTGCGTTGATTGACCCATTTTGTAAACCACATTGTCTAAAGCCTTCTTTTTCTTCTCTAAATCAATTATCTCGTTGAGATATTTATCCTGTTTTACTTTAGATTCCTTTTTAAAAACCTCAACCATTGTTGACAAAGTCTTATGACTTTTAACGGTTGCATTAAGTTGCAGTTTTAATGAGTGAATTCGATTTTCAAAATCCACAACCTTGCATTTTTGTCAACAATAACCTTTCGCAATTGACTGTCAATATACTTTTCTCTATCATTTAAATCAAATTTCTGTCTTTCCACAAAAAGATTGATTTGTTCTTTATATCTTTCAATCTCAGTAGTTAATGACTCATTTATTATTCTGTTTTCTTTATCCACCTCATTAAATTTAGCAACTTGAGTATTTATCTCTTCAATCACAGACATTATCATTGCTTCTTGTTGTGCAGGAGAAAAAGTATCTTGAACAATCGTATTTTTAGTTTCTTTTAGATATTGTTCATATGAAATCATGTTACTATCACTTGTAATGCCAATATCTGTATCATTGTTAAAATTAGTTGTTCAGAATACTGTATCTCTTGCACACTTTGATTAATCATTTGATTATCAAGATAAGTGTCATGAGTTGGTACCTTTAAGAGAGTTTCTTAATCATATGAGGAAAGCTTAGCCATAAGAACAACATTTGCAAATGGAGCCTCGTCACAGTCAGAGTCAAAAGCATCCAGATCATCAGTTTGAAAAGCTGCTAGAGTGGGAATTTCCTGAGACTGTTGGCCTGTAATAACTGTATCTCTATTATCTGCTAAGAATCCATCTGTTCCTCATCTAAGATAATCATTGATTCTAAAGCTTCAGTAAGTATCTCATTCTCTTTAAACCATGCTGAATTCCTAGGCCTTTTAGGTTTGGTACACTGTCTTGCCATATGGCCTTCCTCTTGACAGTTGTAGCACCGAATAACCTTTGCCTGACCTGCTATGTTAGTTCCTCCAATTCTGTTAACCCATGTAGTTGTAGCATTACTCCTAGCACCACTTCTTGTATACCTTTAGACCGTAACTCTTCTATCTTGGATAGTTGCCTGATTCCTTGGGTTATACGAGGTTCTAAGCTGGTTGTTGATTGGTGGGTATCAAGAAGTAGATGGAGTGCTAATGAAAGCCATTGCCTTATTGAGACTGGCAATTGGATCATCATAAGGTAGAAATGATGGGACAACAACTCCTGAATCCATTGTGTGAAATGATGCTTGATGAACATCAAGTGCTTGGTAGGATTGATGATGAACCACTGAAGAATAATTAGCAACCAGTGTTTGGTAAGATCGTTGTTGAACCATGGGTACATCATACAATCGCTGTGATGCATGAGGTGAGACTAGTTGCTGGGAAAATATACGCATTTCATTTGCAAGAGCTTCGTGTTGTCTCAAATAAGCGTACAATTGGTCAAAATTGGTGCTATGCAAGTTCCTTGGCAGTTCACCATCGATAACAAAATATGCTCCCAATAGGGCTGAAGATGATTGATAAACTTTGTATTTACTCGAATTAGTCTTATTATCATTCCAATGGTGTGTATATGATTTATCAGTTGTGCAAACCTCAAGTAATATGAATGAATTGTCTCTCCAGGCACTGAGGTAAACATGTCAAACTCATCATACACCATCGACTCTCTTTTTTGCAACAATATTTTTGAACCTTCAATGAGTAACTTAACTATATCCTAAATATGTTTGGCCTCTTCATGATGATTCACCAGATTGTAAATATCTTGAAGTAATCATTGTAGTACAATGTTTATTGCTTTTATGTCATAAGCTTCACGAATCTTTTCAGCATCTGTGAGCTCATCATATCTTTTATCTCTGACAGTTGCAGGTGTAGTTGTAGTTTTAGGTTATGTTACTGTTCCATATTTGAAAGGTCCATTGAGGGCTGAGTCAACGAGTAGCTTTTCGTTTTCCTTTCCTTTGATGTAGAGTAGCATACGGCTTGCCCAATAACTATATTGAGTCTTGTCAAGCATAGGGGGACGGTTGTCAGCCCCTGCTACAATCACATTCTCTACCAATGACAAACTCATCTTGAAATAATTGTTGTGTGAAAAGATATAAAAGATCGGTTTAGTGATTAGTGGTTGTTGTGTTGAAGTGTTGTTGTTGAAAGTGATTAAGATTGGTATTTCACGAGATTTTACAAAGTCTTGATTAAACCAAGAAAATAAGTGTATATTTCGTGGGATTTTAAAAAATCAAGATTAAACCGATAAAATAACCTATGTCTCTTAAGTGCTTATTTCGCGGAAATTGAAATTTTTAATTAGCCTGTGCTTATTTCGCGGAAATAGAAATCTTTAAAGAACTTGTGCTCATTTCGCGGTTTCATATTTCGCTAAAATAGAAAACCTTAAATACCCTGGGCTTATTTCGTGGAATTCTTATTGCGCGGAATTCAAACCTGTATATTTCGCCTTTTGCTTATTTCGCAGAATTCAAGAGTTATTTCGCATAAACAAGCAAAACAAAACCAAACACTAAAAATCACCTAAAAACACACTTTTGAATGTTTTCTCTTGATTCTTTTTGCAAAACTTAGTATTCATAGGCTAGATCTAACATAAAAACATAACTTTAAGGTTTTTTAACAAATAAAAAGTTTAGTTTAATTTTTTTAGAGTACCAAGCCTAAAAACACCCAAAAATTTTGAATTTACCAATAGAAATCACACACAAAACCCACTATATCACCCTATGGTGACTGATACCAATTGTAGGATATCAAATCACACAAACTAACAATAATCTAAGAGAGTGTTTAGAGAGAGAAAGAGTGGTTGGAACACTTCTAGAGAGATAAATAAATATGTAATGTGTGTATTATGAAATGAACCAACACCCTCTCTAAGGCATGGAGAGGGTATTTATACAACCATAGGGTCGGACAACCCATGGATAGTCCATGGGTTGACCCGGTTAGCTTACTTAATACATAACATTTAACTACGAGCTAAGAACTACTATTTTGGAAGTGACCGAGTCTTTTCTCGATTCTTAACACTCATCGAAGCTGTAAAGATAAAAACACAAATATTAATTCTTTACCACTTAAGCGCTTTGTTTTTTAGAGTATACCTTTTGTATCGTATGCATACCTGATAAGCGATCCTGATACACAAATTTGGTGTATGAACACATCATGGAAGAGTATAAACTAACAAAAATTACGCCAAACATATAATGCATGCTTTACTGATGCGCGTCTAGAAAGAAAGATGGGAAACCGAAGATGAAGCAGCGAGGAGACTGTTTGCACCAAACTGCTTGTCACAACATTCTCTCCGACTTCCCATTTTTCTTTATAAAAATGCATTGTATGTAACCGTTGGTGGCGTAATAGTCGTCCGTGTCTATATACCCTGATACACAAATCTTTGAAACAAACATGTAGCAAACACCAACTTATAAAATAATTGTAGAAAAAAGAAATTGCATATTCAAAGAACCAAAAATGAGGCGACAATCACCTGGCGAATTATGAATACTGGCATATGTATGTGAGTATCCAAAAGGCACAGCAGAAACATCCATTGCTCGTTTAACAGTAGAAATGTTATGTGTATAACCAAGTACCATGCATAAAACCTGCAACCATTGACAGCAAATATATCTCAGCCCATTAGCTCACGAAAGAGTACATTTATGGTTTTTTAGAACGTCAAGGAAAAAAAATGCACCTATGGAAGTAGGTGTATTAACTTACTTGATGCCACAAGATAAGTAATCACATTTAAATAAGCTGTTTTAGTCCTTCCAAAGTATGCAATGTTTATTAGGCTAGCGTATTGAAATATACGCTAAGGATTTTGCGATTGTCACGCAAGCCAAACTATAGAATTTTTTTACTGATTGATCGCGCGTGAACGTGACAAAACCCCTAACCGACTTTACAAAACATCCCTAGCGACCAGCCAGAAGCCAACAACAATTCGATTGTAGTATGGTTTACTAAACGGATGTCGTTGACTTCTGACATGGATGCTAGGGATGTTTCGTAATAGTGAATATTTTAAAGAAAGACCGTCGATGGGTTGTGGTATTTTACAAAGGCAACCTCAACATCTTTCAAAACCAACATCGTATCTGAATGTACGCCTAGGAGTTTGCGACAGTCACACATGTCGAAATATAAAACAGTTTTTACATCCGAACACGTGTGAAAATACCAAAACCCCAAACACACTCTCAAACTCTTTCCTAGCGCCAAGTAAGAAGCCTGCAACAAGACAAATGTTATTCAGCTTATTAAAGGGGTGTTGTTGGCTTCTAACACCGACGCTAGGAATGATCGATAAAGTCAGATACTTACCGTTAGTCAGTCAAACATGTAGGTATAAGCTAAAAGGCATAAAAATTTGTTTTGTTAGGTGGTGAAACCTTTTGGCTTAGGTAAGAGCACAACATTTATTTATATGACGACTATATACCCAAGAGGTAGCCAATCCAAGTCATAGACTGCTCATTTTCATCATCGCTATTTAATGATAGCAGTGTTACACATATTAAACAATCACTCGTCTAAAAACGATAACAACCATTTATATATGAAACATCTATAAGACCAGTTGATGCATCACCAATGGTAAACGTGTGTCTGTACGAAAAACATTAGTGACACACCAGCTGGCCTAAGAGATGGTTCATGAACATGTTATAAGATAAGGTCATTCTTAATCGTTGAACCTTTTCGGTAACTAGTAAACAACAATCATAACAACCCTACCAAAAAAATCATTATATGTAACCAATCATCTATGTGTAGTTATCTATAAAGGGAGATAATAAATGTAAATGGATATCGGGTTAGGTAGGACAACATTAAATTTTTTAACCCAGCTTCTCGGGTTTAGGGTCGGGTAGCATTAAGTGTTTTTAACCTGCTCCCTGGATTTTATGTGGCTCAGCCACGACGGTTGCATACCAAATAGATAGCCAACCTTATCAAAACAAAGACGGAAGAATTTCCATGGATGTGTTAGAACAAACGCCTCACCAAGATAAGGCTATTCTCAATCGTTGAAACTTTTTGGTGACCAGGCACAAAACAAATACAAACTCAAACCGCATGGCTCAGGTAAGAGCGTCACATGGATGTCTATCACGGCTGCATACCCAACAGGTAGCCAATCCAAGTGTTAGACTGCTCATTTTCATCATCGCCATTGTGCTACCTGTGTTTGTGTCTCCTTTTTTTAACGTCAAAGAAAAACACACAAACAAATACGTACCTTATAGTTGGATGCAAATGGGTTATAATAAAAGGATAGTCGGGTGAGATATAATAAATACGCTAGTTTGGTACGCAATCAATGCAAACCGGCATTCCTTATTTTTTTAGTCACCAAGTATCTGCAAGTCAGGTTACCATAAGAAGTAGCTAATACATAAAACATTGAACAAAATGTAGGTAAAAATGACTGACCTGTGAATGATCAGATTTATCATCACTGTACAGAGTCCGACAATAGAATAATTAGGAACGATAGTGTAACATCCAATTACATGATAAGGGTTTTATCACATCTTAGAGTAATATTGAATTAGAAGCATTCTTCTATATATCAACGCGCGTGAGAGTGCAAAACCCTTAGCACATCGGGAGATTATGAAAAGCGACATTAGACAATTTTGCTCAAATAGGACCTCGCGTTATTCACCATCGCCATTGAACCAATGAAAGAGGATCAATCTTTCATGGTTGCATACTTTATAAGTAGCCTCGCCAAGGTCATTTGTCATGGCTGCATATTGTATAAGTAGCCCCACCAAGGTGTAGATGACCGCCAGTTCGATTTACTTTAGTAAAACACATCCCAGTTAAATCATCACTGTAGCAATCAACGAAATACAAACAATTGTAAGCACGGGGAACAAGCATTTATTGCTACCTGACCTCCCGGTTTAAAACATTAATGCTACCTGACTCTAAACCTTAATTAAACCAAGGGAGCTGGGTTAAGGGGCTGGGTTAAAACATTTAATGATACCCGAACCGAACAATTTAGATAATCCATACTGATAATAGCAAATAGAAACAAACACACTTAACGTTACATGATAATGAACAAACAAAAATGCAAATAATTGTGAACGTCACAGTACATAAGGCTCAGATAGGCTAACAATCTACAAAGAGGATGCATCCGCCATGGCTGTAATCATAATAAGTTGCCCCGCCAAGATACGGACAATCTCAGCTTTGTAAAGGCCTTTCGCAGTCATGACAGCCTCTTACAACCGTTAATACCATCATTCGAGATGGGTTAAGGGGCTGGGTTAAAACATTTAATGATACCCGACCCAAATAGTTTCAGACAATCCATACTGATAATAACAACGTGAACAAATTAGATAGAAACAAACACGCTTAACATTACATGATAATAAACAAACAAAAATGCAAATAATTGTGAACATCACAGTACATGAGGCTCAGATAAGCTAACAATCTACAAAGAGGATGCATCCGTCATAGCTGAAATCATAATAAGTTGCCCCACTAAGATACGAACAATCTCAGCTAAAATATGTGGTTGTGGTTACTTCTCATTTTAATTATTCTTCTCATTTGATCATAATTCTCTATATAAATGTTTGCAACCCGCTCCCCTTATTCATTATCGCCAATGAACCAACGAAAAAGGATCAATCTGTCATGGCTGCATACTCTATAAGTAGCCTTGCCAAGGTCATTTATCATGGTTGCGTACTGTATAAATAGCCCCTTCAAGGGCAGATGACCTCTAGTTCGATTTACTTCAATAAAACACATCCCAGTTTGCAAATATTGCTCAGAACCTCACACATAGCAAAGCTATCAAAATGACTAATAATATAGGCTAACAATCTACAAAGAGGATGCATCCGTCATGCCTGCAATCATAATAAGTTGCCCTGCCAAGATACGGATAATCTCAGCTATGTAGAGGCCTTTCGTAGTCATGATAGCCTCTTACAACCGTTATTACCATCATTCGAGCAGGGTTAAAACATTTAATGGATAAAACCAAGTGCTTATTCTTGTTTTAGGCATAAATCAAGAACCATTCGCTTTTCAGTGTTTATGTTTTCTGTGTTGTTTTTTCCATGAAGTTGTGATCCTCTATCTATACGGGATATACTCAAACCCTAATCAAATGGAACTATGAGAGATTATAGGAGATATAACTCTTCTATAATTATCCTCTATAAGAATTAGTGGTTACATGACCAATATAATTGTGGTCATTAAATGTGATTATAACTTACCATTTGAATTGGTCAAATCTGTTACAAGTTATTGAATGGGTAATATTGGTAGGGGTTGACCATTATATTTTTTTAAATATTAGGCTTTTGGACTATATTATAGTGAACTTATTGGGTAAGTTAGGGGAGGCTTAGCACCCACTAGTCCCCCTATCTCCTCCTCCCTTGGCTGCAATAATAATTGTAACAACTCAAATTTTCACACCTTTTTACATCAATGAACATCCAATTATTTATTTTAAACTTTTACGCATTCACTTTAAATTTCCAACGTTTAGCTAAATCGCGTAAACTAAAAATAAATATTCAACGTAAACGGACATCAAACAATTAAAAGTTTACATCAAGCAAGTGTTATATAATTCTTTGAAGGATAATTATTAACTTTTTATATTTTATTTTTATTGGCTACGTAAAACGTTTACGTTTCGCAATAAAATACATTTAGGCATACCCGGAAGCACCAATACCTATTTATACTCAACCAAATACCCACAATTATACCCAATACTCAAAATTACACAATTCCTTATACATATACATATATGGCCAGATCTATAGGCTAGGAAAACACAAATATAATATCTAATTTCCATCTAGAAAGCACACATGTGTTATAAACTCAAACAAGCAACCTCCTAGCAACTTTCTTACACCTTTCATCAACTTCCTTACACATTTCACTAACCATCTTACAAGCTAGTCATTCAAGCCAAATACCATGGTTTTTGCAAATGGTTTTCTAGATATTTTTGCTATATAAAGGATTCTATTCACAAGTAAACTTTCACTTCTCATTTTACTTAACAAAAACTCACAAATACTCTCTCCCTCTCCCTCAAAACCCACGGATCAAACCACACACTCAAATACATTCATAGTTTTTGATTTTTAAGGTATTTCAAGTGTACAAGGTTCATTGTTAGGCATATCTAAGGTGTATTGGAAGCTTGGTTAAGGGATTACAAGGGTTTTGCATAAGGAAGAAAACTAGGGTTTCTAGTTTGAAATTAGGGTTTTCTAAGTCTTAGAAGCTTGGGTTTAATATCTAAACTAGGGTTTAGATCTTGTTGTTCATCATCCTACTTCATATTAAGGTTATCTAAAAACCCTAAACTCTTTAATTTTTGAGAATTTTTATATGTAGTAAAATCCCCTAAAATCTAAGAAAATCTTATTAACAAGTAAAATGGATTTTTACACTTGTTCATGGTTTGATGAACTTTTTCATATGTTATGTTGATGTTGAGGACATGTTATAATGGGAGTATAAGTATTATTCAAGTGTTGATTTACCTATAAAAAGTATATATAAGTTAATGATTTAAAAAGTTACTTATTAAGTTTATAAGTAAAAATTGATGTGAGGACTTGTTATCATGGATAATACTTGGACAAGTAATGGACACTAAAGACTAAATCAATATGATACTTGTTGATATATGGTGTTGTAGAGGACTTGTAACAAGTGTATTAATGCTAAAAAAACCTATAAAAACAAGTTAAAACAACATTTTATGTAAAAATCTTCAAGGGTCTGATCAAATTCAAATAATTAATGTTATTCTATTTTTTATTTTTTAAAATACTCAGATGTTACAAGAATTCGTAGGCATGTAGAGAACTTGAAAAACCAATTTATAACGAAGGAGATATCGGCATTTGCAACTTATACTGATAATAAACGCTTTTATAAAAGAATTTTATAAAAATTTATTAAAAAGTTAACCTTGATATAAATGAATTGTTATTTTTCTCAGAAATAGTACATATTTTAGATTTCAAAACATTATGAATCATAATTTTTTGATTCAATAACGAAGAGTTATGGATTTCTCATGTTTGGATAATTAAAGTTTATAAATATTAATTTTTATAAACTATGAACAGTTAAAAAGGATCACTATTCATTCTCAGTTTCCATTTTGAAATGATACACTTATTAGATAAAACTTTTAATTATGAAATACATGCTCAAAAGAATCACTAAAATCGGAGTTAAAAAGAATAGATATGACTTTTACGACGGTTTACGTAGTAAATTTATAAAAATAAATTTATAAAAGTCCATGAACAGTAAAAAGTACTGTTCACCAGGGGTTGAAAATATGAAAAATTAAATATGTTGATACATCGTCTTTAATACGGAAGCTCGTGTCGTTAAAGAACATAAAGAAATGAATTAAAACGATAAAGTTACGCCGTTTTTACTAAAAGATATTTATAAACGTTTTTACTTTACAAATATGATTTTTGAAAATATAATTAGATGGTGATGTAGCTATATAGAATTATATATGGTCTTAGTTATTCAAAGTACTTAGTACTCATACGACTTATACTTAATTAGGTTGCATTCGAACACTTACGTGACGCATTTTCTGATATACTTGTTATCCATTCACTCAAGGTGAGTTTTAGCCCCACATTTTTTTACTTGTTTGCATTTACTTTTCCAACTTGCTTTTAGGGTGAGAACATGCTTGTTACCACTTACATTTCAGGATGGGTTTGAATTTATCTAAACGTGCATTTTATAATTCGTTTTTAAAACCTGGTCTACAACTCAATTACTTATTTTTGGACGATGATAATACATTGCTTTTGTTTCACTTTATTTTTTGAAAAACAAGGACATTAATTACTTTTTACCCAAATGAATTACGGGATTAGGCTTGCGGATTGAAACTGTGAATTGACTTGGAGGGTAACGCTGCGAATGTTATCACATAGATCTATGTCAGGTGTGACAGCCCCGTTTAGGTGATTAACTATCACCGGGCAAACGAACGTTATAACATGTTGGAGCACAACATTTACACCAACACGAACAATTACGGTGCCTTGAATAAAGTGGCATATATGAGTCTATGCAGCAAGTTCATGAACTTAGAGTTTAGTCGTAATCGTTGTTATATACCACAGGTAATATTTACGTTGCCTTGATTAAAGTGGCAATACATACTTTGAACATGGGTCCAACTTACATTACGTTTTTTGTGACTATTTGGGATGAAATTGATCATGCATACTTTACAACTCTTTGGTTTATAACATTCATACATATGTTTTTGTGACTATTTGGGGATTGAAATGGTCATGCATACTTTACAACTCTTTGGTTTATAACATTCATACATATGTTTTTGTGACTATTTGGGGATTGAAATGGTCATGCATACTTTATAACTCTTTGATTTACAACATTCATACATAAATTTTGGGGAACATACAAGGATTGCAACAGTCATACATACTTTACAAAAACTTTGGTTTCAACATTTATACTTAAACAAACCTATGAACTCACCAACTTTATGTTGACACTTTTTAAGCATGGTTTTTTCTCAGGTGAACAAGCTACTTTACATACTTGAATGTGCATTGAAGTCTAAAACAAACAAGATTACTTTTCAAATGACACATTTAAAGGTCGTTCTCTCATGTCTTGTGCAATGGTATTATGAAGTAACGCTCCCGGAAACATATTCGCTGCGGACCATTCTTTTTGGGTGTTAACAATAATAAGTTTTCCCCGCGAGATACAGACAATCTCAGCTGAAATATGTGTTTGTGGTTGCTTCTCATTTTAATTTTTCTTCTCATTTGATCCTAATTATGTATATAAATTTTTTTCAACCCACTCCCCTGATTCATTATCGCCAATGAACCAACGAAAAAGGATCAATCTGTCATGGCTGCATACTCTATAAGTAGCCTTGCCAAGGTCATTTGTCATGGTTGCATACTGTATAAGTAGCCCCGTCAAGGGCAGATAACCTCTAGTTCGATTTACTTCAATAAAACACATCCTAGTTTGCAAATATTGCTCAGAGAAGCTCACCAAATAGCCAAAGAAAAAGCTAACCAAAAAAGGATATTAAGTATTGCTAACAATCTACCAAAAAGGAATTTATCCTTCATGCTAAAAATTATAATTAAGTTGCCCTGCCAAGATACGGACAATCTCAGCTATGTAGAGGCCTTTCGTAGTCATGACATCCTCTTACAACCATTATCACCATCATTCAAGCTAGGTTAAGGGGCTGGGTTAAAACATTTAATGATACCCGACCCAAACAGTTTCAGACAATCCATACTCATAATAGCAAATAGAAACAAACACGCTTAACATTACATGATAATGAACAAACCAAAATGCAAATAATTGTGAACGTCATAGTACATGAGGCTCATATAGGCTAACAATTTACAAAGAGGATGCATCCGCCATGGCTGCAATCATAATAAGTTACCCCGCCAAGATACGGACAATCTCAGCTTTATAGAGGCCTTTCGCAGTCATGACAGGCTCTTATAACTGTTATTACTATCATTCGAGCTGGGTTAAGGGGCTGGGTTAAAACATTTAATGATATCCGACCTAAACAGTTTTAGACAATCCATACTGATAATAACAACGTGAACAAATTAGATAGAAACAAACACGCTTAACATTACATGATAATGAACAAACCAAAATGCAAATAATTATGAACATCACGGTACATGAGGCTCAAATAGGCTAACAATATACAAAGAGAATGAAACGCCTTATTCTCGACTCATAAAATGACCAAAAATTAAAAACTTTATTCAAACGCATGTCTCAGAAATGCCCTTCTATCATTCTTTTATAAACTGACCAAAATCAGTTTAACATTAACTTTCTTGAAAAACATTCTTTTATTTGAAATTAGACTCGAATACTCTCAAAATGGTGGGTGACATCGCCTTTAACTCTTTATGGGTTGATTTTTTCTACGAATTCCATAGTTCAACAAATCTGTCAGGACAAATCAGTCGGGCGGCAAAATAGCCACGTCGGGCGGCTGATGAGAAGTCGGGCGGCAAAATAGCCATGTCGGGCGGCTTCTCATTTTTGGTCACCCATAAATGCATTTTTGACACTTTTTCTAGAAAACTAACTTCCCAAACTCGACATTACACGAAACTTTTCAGAATTCATTAAAATAATATAATACATCATTTCCATAATCGTTTGTGGTCTAAATAACCCACAAACATATACTTTAAGGGGTTTATCAAACACCTCAATTTGACCCATTTACATATACTACCTTTTTTACCAAACACTTAACAACTTACATGACCATTTATTCACATACAAGACTTGTACTTAACACTTCAAAACAATATTTAAACACATTTACTTCTACTCGGGGGGTCCAACTAAGATTGAGCTCGACATACTACATTATGCTTACAAATTACAAGCAAATATACTTTCTAACCCGTGCTCAGTCTTAGGCCTTTACCTTCTTCACATAAGTACCTACAAGAATGGTTAAACAACTAAACCATAAGCGAAAATGCTTAGTAAGTAATAGACATAACAAGTTATCATACATCATTTATACACACTTGCTTTATAAACATCACTTACAAGTCCAAGAGACTAAGTCATACAATCACTTCCTTTCTCCTTTATTAACATAAGCTTCACACACCATCACTTACATCATAACTTAGTGAATCATTTTCTATCTATTTAAACCAACTAGTCTTTATACCTTGATCTAAACACTCTAGTAACTTAAAAGTGGGCCCTTCTACCATCATTAACAAAACTCAATGCAACATAACCAACAAGGCACATTAACACAATTATGATCTCAATATAATATCTTGTTATAGTCAAATTACTTACCTCATATCCAAGCTAAGAAGATCAAGAACACCATCATCATCAATCTTTGATTCCTACTCAATTATCAATACACACACCTATTATTACATAAATACAATACCATCATCAAGGGTTTACACAACCCATTAATCATACCCATAACTATCTCCAATCATCATATAATATACTTGATCATATGTTGAAATTTCAATTTACTAAAATTAATCACTTTATTCATACACTTAACCATGATTACTATAACATCATAGCTTTACTTTAAACCATTTTTACACAAAACTCACCTTAATTTCCTCAAGAACCCTAATTTCTTAAATTGCCATTAAATCATAAATTAAAGATTACTTACTTGAGGAGGATCATTACTAGGCTTACTCTTGAATTTAAACCCTTAATCACCATCTAATTGCTCTCTAGAAAATCCTTGTCTTCCCTCCTCTTCTTCTTGGTTTGTCCTACACCACCACACAATTAAAGATGTGTGTAGAAATGTTCAGGGATATCACTAAATAAATTATTATTACTTAAAAGTTTTCCTAATTGGCAATTATGTCCCTTAAGTCATTTTCTTTTATAATTGGCCATATTAACTTATGTAACTCATTTATCACTTGACAACTTAGTCCTTTAAGTCTATATATTTTATATTTGTGGCATATCATAATTTCTATAACCATATTACATATACTTTGACCATTGGTTTGACTTTTGGGTTGACTAGCCAATCACATAACGCATTCAAACTTATAAAGTCATAGTCAAACTATCTGATGGGATTCTCGTAATAAAACGCTTAAAACCCTATTTTAGGGTGTTACAAATCTATCCCCTTTATTTAGATTTCGTCCTTAAAATCTCTTTGTATAATACTAACCAAACTTGGTCGCACTTTATCCCTATTCCATTTTAGCATTCTAAAACCTATTCTCAACTAGTTGCATCAACCTATATGGTTTTGCAACTCTAGCCATGCTATAACACCACTAATTACCCTTTATTCATTCTACTTATCGCTCATTTCTATCACATTTACACTCTTTCTAATGATAAATGTTAATTAGGTAACATTTTATCATTTCTAATTCCATCATTTTTACTAACTTTTTCTCTATATCATTACGTTCCCATTCATTTCTTTTCTACATGTCACTTGAGAAATTGCATTATATTGACTTAACATAAGTCAAACATTAGTTAATACTCTCATATTTACCATAACCATCTTACCATTACTATTATTGTTTTCATTATAACTGTGTGCTTTCTTTACTTCTTTTTAGATAATTTTCTCCAAGGACTATATGTCACTTGGGAGAATTCAATACTTTGACTATTACCTTCCAAATTCACATTAGGGTACTAATAATACTTAGCGACCACTATAGTCATTACACCATGCCATAAAGTATATTATAACCTCAATTTAACGTGTATCCTTCGACCTATACTCTTAACGTCCAAAACGTAGGTTTCTCCTAAAGTCTCTAGTAAAAGTCACACTCAAATTCTTATTTCGCCTATCTTATTCCCTATGATGTTTAACTAATTTTAGACTCTCATTTTCTACTTCTTTAATCCCCCCTTGCTATGCCGAGAACACATAAGCCCACTCATTTATACTTCTTTATTTACATTGAGAAACGTCCCAATCAATGTAAATAAGGAAATATGAACTTATGGTTCGGCGATTCATAATTTCTCTATTTAAATGAAACAACGTCCCGACTCATTTAAATAAAAAGATTATGAATCATCCTACGTATACACTTCCGACATAACACTCATACACGCTTAAGTTTCATTACTTTCCATTAATCTCATATCAATAACTCATTTATTTTCAATATCGTCTTTTGTAGCCTTAGATCCAATCTCATTAACTTTTTCTCGAAGAAAACTTGGCTCTCTCCCCGTAGGGATTCGCCCATTATCCATACCCTTGCGATATCACCAACCTTACATTGGTCTTTACATTTCATCATTCAGCTTTCTCCCCGTAGGGATTTGCCCATTATCCATACCTTTGTGGTATCGCCAACCTTGCGTTGGTCTTTACATTTCATCATTTGGCTTTTTCCCCATAGGGATTTGCCCATTACCTTTACCGAGCACTGGACCCAAGCTATGTTTAAATTTATCATTCTTTACCCTTTTTGTCATTTACATACTTGTCTAATCATATACTTTTCTATTTCCACTTTTTATTGCCTTACATAATTCTAACTCACACTTTATCATTTTTCATCATATTATACAAGATCCAAATGATACTTGTCATTCTCATTTATTACATATTCATATACATTTCCACGTTTCATTAATTATTTTCCTGTCAACCCCACGTTAACCTCATGATAAATTTTATACCAATACATCTTTTAATTCATTAGACTTTTTCACGTATATAAACCTCACATTTGGTTTACTTTAAGATAGACTCATTAATTCATTTTACTCATCATACATCTATTTCATATATCAACATGATTGCATTCATTCTTTATCATTCATATACGTCTTGTATATAATCATATCATACCATCACATTATACTTTATCATGTTCTCTACATTACATGACTTATCATACTTTAACCATTTATTAGTAATTAGCATAACCACTTTCTCTCAATAAATAATAATTTTCACTTAAGTAACATTTTTGTACAATTTTGTAATTCAAATATTCACTCATTCACTTACCCTTACTTACATACTTTCATCACTACTTATCAAAATGCAATCCTGTGCATTTAACTTAACTAAAGCACTTCCTAAACTCATACCATCATACACATCATACATCACTTACACATTTAAATAACCTACCATAGACTTTGTATTATATAAACATATACTTCTACACTTTACACTTCTCCAATAAGTGTTTTACATTCTTAGCCGCATTCATAATCCTTTAGTCTATGCCAAAATAACATATATCACTTTTCATAATCATTCTATATCTAAGCATCATTATAATCAAAACCGCAAGTACTAACTACCTTATAACTAAGGCATTCACATTCTTTACTACTTACACTTACGGCATACGCATCCACGAGTGGTCTAAGTTTAGGCAACCTATCATGGAAACCTACTTCACTTAGACCGAAGCTCTGATACCAAGTTAAAACGCCCCTTTCTCGACTCATAAAATGAACAAAAATTAAAAACTTTGTTCAAACGCATGTCCCGAAAATGACCTTCTATCATTCTTTTAGAAACTGACCAAAATCATTTACCATTCACTTCATGAAAACATCTTTATATGAAAGTAGAATCGAATACCTTTGAAACGGCGGGTGGCACACCTTCTAACTCCTTACAATTGATTTTATACGAAATTTCAAAGTTCAACAAAATCTGTCAGATAAATCCAGCCGGGCGGCAAAGCAGCCACGCCGGGCGGCTTCACATTCTGGTAACCCAAAAATGCATTTTTGACACTTTTTCTGAAAAACTAACTTCTCGAACTCGACATTACACAAAAATTTCTAGAATTCATTAAAATAATATAATACATCATTTCCATAATCGTTTATGGTCTAAATGAAACATATACTTTACGGGGTTTAGCAAACATCCCGTTTTGACCCATTTACATATACTACCTTTTTTACCAAGCACTTAACAACTTACATGACCATTTATTCACATACAAGACTTGTACCTAACACTTCAAAACAACATTTGAACACATTTACTTCGACTCAAGGGGTTCAACTAAGATTGAGCTCGGCATGCTATGTTATGCTTACAAATTACAAGCAAATACACTTTCCAAACCATGCTCAGTCTTAGGCCTTTACCTTCTTCACATAAGTACCTACATAAATGGTTAAACAACTAAACTGT